>QWZN01000128.1:0-107520 GCA_003693225.1 Venturia aucupariae | reverse complement strand
TAGTCGGCCTTTCTTCGGCCTATCTAGAAATATAAAAAAAATATAAAAAATATAGTATACCTACTACTTCTACTACTTCTACTACTTCTACTACTTCTACTATTCCTACTATTCCTACCTAGTTAAATCCTACTATTTTCTACTACTTCTACTACTCCTACTATTCCTACTATTCCTACCTAGTTAAATCCTACTATTTTCTACTACTTCTACTACTCCTACTATTCCTACTATTCCTACCTAGTTGAATCCTACTATTCCTACTATTCCTACTATTCCTACTATTCCTACTATTCCTAGATTATTCCTAGATTATTCCTAGATCATTCCTAGTATACTTTTCCCGACGCTAGATTATTCCTAGATTATTCCCAGCGTACTTTTCCCGATATATCAACTAAAGCTCGCTTCTAGTATAATATAGTTTCGTTAATAACGCTAAGGTCAGTTTCAATTTAAGCGAGTAAAGAAAGGCTAAGGGAGGCTAGCGGTGTTCATTCCCTTTAAGGTTCTTCAGTCCGGCGAAGTCTCGGGATGATTTCAAGCTGGTCGGTGTGCACTTTAACGTTCGGCAGCCATATTCTGTCCTTCTAGCGCTCTCTTTCTGGTATTTTGAGATTCAATGACTATACCGGTCGCAAATGAACCGGTGTAAACCGATCAAGGGGCGATGAATGCTGGTCGTAGAAGAAAGCGACAGCCGCTATATCGTCGTAGATCTAGAAACGAGAGACTTTGGTAGTCGAAACTATGCGCTCGTCCCGTGATAGGGTCGGTACGTGGACGGGGTGAAAATCATTACTACGCTCGATAATATAGTACTACTATTGAACCCCTCCAATCACCATCGCGACAACTGTACTCTGTCATTTCAGCCGCCCATTATAGCTGCTTAAACCGTCTCTACACCAAAGACGATTCATATCAAAGACGACTTTAGACCAAAACTTCAGTTCAAGAGATTGTGACGAGGTTTGGAAGTTTTCAAAATAGTTCTTCTAGTGCCCTTGCTTTTACACCCATAGTATCTCGGCAACGACTTTACACCAAGTTGAACCTCCAAATGTCTTCCGGGGAGGCAGACTACGACAAAGTCCGGCCTTCAAAATTCCACTTCAAGTCAAAACGGAGAGAAAGATCAGCTTCTCCACCGAAAGATCGAGAGCGTCGGCATAAGAAGCGCAAAAAGACGTACCACGAACCTTTGAACGACGACCCGACTGCCTATGATGACAGCTTCTACGCAGATCCACGACATCCGAATTACATCGATCCAGACACAGCCTTTCGGGAGTCACTTTTTGACGCCTTAGCCGACGACGAAGGCGCGGCGTACTGGGAGGGCGTCTATGGGCAGCCAATTCACACATACCCTAATGTCAGGCATGGTCCGCAAGGTGCGCTTGAGCAGATGACGGAGGAGGAGTATGCAGAACATGTGCGCGCCAGAATGTGGGAGAAAAGCCACGAGCATCTTGCTGAAGAACGTGGGAAGAGACAAGAGGAGCGAAAACGGAAGAGACAGCAGGAGAAGGACGCAGAGGCACGAGCAGACGATGATTCATCATGGAGGGAGGAAGCTGAAAGGCAAGCATTCGAGGACAAAATCGCTCGAAGTCTGAGAAATGGTGAGCAACGCAAGGCCAAGAAGAGATGGCAAGATGCATGGCAACGCTATCTCACAGGATGGGAGAAGTTCACCGAGACACTTGCCACAAAGAGTAGAGACGAGGGCGCTTTAGCTGGGAAGGCATCAAGAGGTATCATTCCATGGCCTGTCGAGACGGGAAGCTGGAAGAATGCGACGAAAGAAGACTTCGAAGACTTTCTCCGCAACGCTCCGCCCAGCGAAAGCGATTGGGCAGGCGTGCTCAAGACTGAGCGCGTCAGATGGCATCCCGATAAGATGCAGCAGCGATTTGGTGCGAACAAGCTTGATGAAGAAACTGTCCGTACGATCACTGCAGCATTTCAAGTCATCGATAGGCTGTATGCAGAGAGGCGCAAATGATGCATTAGGTCATGCTTCAACGATTTTTAGTAGAGATACAAAGATACCCCCAGGAATTCGATTGTTTTAAAAGTTTTGGCTATGAGGAGCTGCCATCTCTTGGACACTTCCCGTCTTTTCGTGGCGACCTCCACGATCAAGATGTATGTCCAGATACTGGCGTTCAGAGTTCGTTTAGCTACAAGGTTGGTGAGACCGACACTACGTTGCCCACTTCTCCAAGTCGACATCTGTGTCAAAAACCTAGACCGAGTCGAAGTCTTGTCACGAATAGGTAGATGTGAAGTTTGATCAGAACGTTGTGTTGTATTGATGGGACAGTCGCTAGGGATTGTAGTATCTCAGCGAGTCACGCCGATGTTTTCAATTGTAAGACGTGTTCGTCAGGTATTGGCCTGGGACTCGTGACAATTGAACTTGAAGTCGGCGGGAGTCCGAGTGGAGTATCACGTGCTGGATTTGTTTACTGTGGCAGACGCCCGGAGAAGCCGAAGACAATGACACTCTCTCTCCACGAATCTGACGATCAAATCCTGGTAGATTTCCACTTGGTGCATCAAGATTTTGCCACTGACAGGCCGGCACTGGCGTCCTTCCAATATGTAATATTCTCTAAATATTTACCGCAGTAAGTGTGGAAAGCTTCAAGTTGCAGCTGATGGTAGCACGCGCTCCCGAGAAGATGTCATGATGCTCTGGGCTCTTGCAAGCGGTTGTGTAGTCCGTATTCCATGTTTTGCAGCTGAGCAAGTACTATACCTCGGCTCTGTGTCAAGGAATGTCTTGAGTCGTCGACGCACGATCGAAGGGCGGGTAGATGCGCGCACTCACATGCTGTACCTGAATTCATCTCGGTCTTGTCTAAGTAGTAAATTCCGATGCTCTGTGTGAGATCCTGTGTCACAGCGGAAATCTCACATATCGCGAGGCGGGCGCGGCTCAAATCAACAACATGGCTATCACATGTGTCTGTCTATTCGGACCGTGTCAAACTGCTTCCGTTGTCTCGCCCCGGATACGTTTCCCAGTGTATATATACCTAGTGATAACCTGTCTTCTTCCACTCCTCCAACAACCTTTGATAGCGTACCGTCAACTACACGTTCCATCATGGTCAAACAACCTACACCAGCATGGGTGAAGTCGTTGAAGCCGGCGGGCACGCAGGGCTCAGAGCTCCTGGCCATGGAGAGAGCCAAATCGTCCATCCCTGTTGACCAGTTGACGACCTATATGTTCGAACAGGAATTCCTCGACACGAAGCGCAAGATCCTCAAGATCCTGGAGTCGGAGAAGGTCTTTGACAAATCAAACAACTACTTTGCTGGACGCGTGGAGAGGTTCGAGAAAGCATTGGCGAGAGCAAAGAGGTTGCGCCAGCTTGCTGTCGAGCATGAATGGAGTCTGGAGGACCACAATCTGGCCGTCGACTTGATCAGCGAGCCTATGCCCTATGGCTTGCACGGCACTATGTTCTTGGTAAGGAATGACAACCTGCCCCTATCTTTCCATATACCGAATCGCTTTTAACACGTGATGAGTATAGCTCACTCTCTTCAACCAAGCCAGCGACGCCCAGGGAGCCAAGTACTTCATGAAAGCAATGAACTACGAGATCATCGGATGTTACGCACAGACTGAGCTCGGGCATGGCTCCAATGTGCGAGGTTTGGAGACCACAGCCACCTGGAATCCGGATAAGAAGAACTTTACTCTTCATTCTCCCTCTCTCACAGCCTCCAAGTGGTGGGTAGGATCGTTAGGGCGAACCGCAAATCATGCCATTGTTATGGCTCAACTGGTCGTTGGCGGCAAAAACCACGGCCCTCACCCGTTTGTCGTTCAGATCAGAGATATGAAGACGCATATGCCTCTGGAGAACATCCATGTCGGTGACATAGGCCCCAAATTCGGTTACAAGTGAGTTCTAGCCACACCTGTGGAGTGAGTTTGGAATTCCTGACAATATTCAGTACCATGGACAATGGTTTCTTGCTATTCAACAATGTTGAAATCCCACACATCAGTATGTTGGCAAGACATTCGAGGGTAGACCCAGAAACGAACACATACATCAAGCCCAAGTCTGCAACCGCAGTATATGGAACCATGACATGGGTGCGAAGTGTGATCGTGAGTAGCCTTATCGGACCTCGTGAACCAAGCGCTAACAGTCATAAAGGTATGGCAGTCCGGTGGTGTCTTGGCTCGTGGTGTCACAATCGCTATTCGATACTGCTCTGTTCGACGTCAATTCCAAGATAAAGATGCGGCAGCCGATACTGTTGGCGAGACGCAGGTTCTGGACTACACCATGGTGTCTTACCGTCTCCTCACGCTTCTTGCTCAAACCTTTGCTCTTCACTTCACCGGAAAACTGATGATGGAAATGTATCAGAACGGTCAAAACGCAATTTCAGAGACGAGTAGTGCAGAGGAGATCAAAAAAGCCACAGCTATGATGGCTGACCTCCACGCCACATCTTGTGGGCTCAAATCCCTCGCTTCCACTACGGCCGCGGACGGTCTCGAACAGGCCCGAAAGGCATGTGGTGGTCACGGATACTCCAGCTTCAGCGGCATTGGACCCTTTTACGCAGACTATCTCCCCAATGTCACATGGGAGGGTGACAACTACATGTTGACTCAACAAGTTGCTCAATACCTCCTCAAGTCAGCACGATCCGTCGTCGCTGGTGAAGAGCCCACGAATGACACGACCAGAATTCTGGCTTTCTACCAATCCCGTGCTGACATCGGTGCTGCCTTCGATGTTCTTGGGTCAGACGCAGAGATCGTTGACGCCTTCGCATGGCGTGCATCTTACTTGACCTTCGAGGCATACCGTCAACGTGATGTTCTCAAGCAGCCATGGAACGATCTCCTCGTCAACTTCTACAACCTAAGCAAAGCACACTCTCAATACATCATCGTCAAGAACTTTTATGATACTCTCAGCGCCGAGAAGGCAAAGACGGAGTTGGACCCAACCACCCTCGACGTCATGTGGAAACTCTTCCGCCTCTACGCTCTTCACACTCTGGAATCCGAGGCTAGCGAGTTCTACATGTCCGCTGCCGTCACGGTCCGACAGATTCAATTGGCTCGTTCGACGGCGGTGATGCGATTACTCAAGGAGATCCGACCGCACGCTGTGCGCCTCGTTGACGCATGGGATTTCCCCGATTTTCAACTCGACTCATCGCTGGGTCGACAAGATGGAAATGTTTACCAAGACATGTTCAACCGTGCGTCCGAGGACAATCCTTTGAACTCCATCACCGTGGATCCATACCCTGACAGCGAGGTCTTGTTCAAGTCGGACATCAAGGGCCATATTGTCAAGAGCAAGTTGTAAGAATATAGTGTGAGTGATGGTTGAACAATCCAATGGGGGGTTTTAGAATTCCATTTTGAAGAAAGATTTGGCATACCTTAGACTACTAGTATAGAGTGGGACAATCTTTTCCTTTCTTGTATGTTTGTTCAATTAGCAGGCAGGCAGGCACTGACATTTATGATTCTTGTAAATAGAGATTCGGGACCGCATCAACGCGCATTCAAATGGAAATATTTGTGTGAAACCGACTTGAAAAATCTATTTCTATAAGCCTTATTAGCATGTTTGTCCTCTGGAGGATAATGCCTGCTAACCTTCTCAATCGGAGCCTATTGCGTAGCGACAGCAGGTACTGCGGTCAGCCTAAGACTCGCAAAAGATCAAGTTACACTGTTGCCTAAGCACCAGAGTTAAGTCCCATCATGCCAGCGGCTCGAAGGGAAGGCTCACCTTGACTAGAAAAGAAATGTGTTCTTTCCAGCCCCATTCAGGCAACAAGATAGCATAACTAAAACAATGGGTTTACGAAAAAAAAAAGACGTTGTATTCACCCAAGACCGCCTCCAATCTTTGTGGTGGCTTAACCAGGAAAACAGAAAACCCACCATACTCCTACAAACATCTTGGATAGCGAATGGTCAATTTCACTTCATCTACATACAGCGGTCTGGATTGTCTCTTCTCTCCCTGGCAGGTCTTCGGGATCACAATGGCTCAACCAAAACTCGTGAAACCGCCACCTACAAAGGTAGGTGACCCTCTATCATAGCTCTGTTTTGGCCTCTCGTCACTGAAGCACTGAAAACTAAGTTGATATATATATGTGTATAGATCTCGCGCGACTCCTACTCGTGGGAAGACGCCTGCAAAAATTGGCAAAGAGCGAAACTCGAACGCCGCCGTCAAATACAGATAAAACTCGACGCCATCACGACCCCAAGAACAAATCGCTCCCCATTCGTCTCACTTCCGTTCGAAATCCGTGAGAAAATCATAGGATATTCGGTTGAATGGAAAGATCTAGTTTGTACGGGCCACCGCGGCCGTTCCTCTCGCTTCAGCTGGCCGCGAGGCAAGCTGGAAGAAATGCCATTTTGGTTTGTGGAATGTCCTACGATTTTGGCATTGAATAGACAAATTTTGAGCGAGACAGTGAAGGTATTGATGAGGAGGGAGTTGATTATTGCGCCTTTACAAGAAGCCTTGAGACCAAATAATGATAACTGGGCTAATGCGACAGTTGTTTGGCCGACGGCGAGACTGTTGAAGATGTTTGAGATAGCTAGTTGGGGTGAGAGACTGCATATCACCCCGAAATTAGTCTTGAAGGCGCCAGATGTCCTGGTAGGCTTTCTTTGGGCGCCGTTGAGAGAGGTTTTGTTGATGTGGAGGGAGAAATTGGTCTATGAGCTGTTGAAAATTGAGATTCGACATGGTCCTGTGGACAAATTGGGGATTTCTAGTGTTGATGTGAGGACGAGTAAAGAGAAGGTGGTTGTACAAGAGGCGTTTTCGAGGACGCTGGTTGTTAGAAGTTCTCAATGGGCTAGGTATGTTCTCTGGAAATCGATGTCGATTGAGACGAGGATGATTGCTAATTTGCTTTGCAGTTTAGCAGAGATTGTGGAGAAGAAATCTGAATATAGCGGTCCGAGAACTCTGAGGAGTTTGGAGTATTCGTTGCAGATTCCGATTGCGATGAGCAAGTGTATGCCGGAGACGATCTTGAAAGTACAGGTGCTTACTGGTGTTGGAACGTAGCAAACTAGCGGCAAGCAATCCTGAGGTTAGCGATTTCAGAAAGCAAAAGCTCTTGAAGCTTAGAAATTGAAATACGTAGACAAGGTCGTGATGGCTGTTTCTCTTTCTTTGGAGAGGAATCGGTCATATAGGAAAGAAAATGTATCAGACGTCTCATTAATGCTTCAGAATCGAAAAATGAAGTGCAATGTGGCGGATCGGAAGACTGTGAAGGAGAGGCATGAGCAAGTAGCAAAAGGGCATCGTCGAAGCAATAGACAGCCTTACGAATCGATGTTGAACATTTTTCGATGAAGCAATGGCCAATTGAATGCAGAACTTCAGGTTGAAACTGTGCCAGCATCTCTCCTATACACGTGATCTTAAAGCGGACTTCGTGAGAGTCCATATTCTCAGCTTCGCCTCAACCTTGAATGAAGCTGTCTCGCACCTCTTCTTAAGGCCCCATCAGCGCATCTTCCTCATCTCCAGCCATCCAGAGACAGCAACGAGCTGTCTCACCTGCTTCCACCATGGCTCCGAATCAGGATACACTGTTCCGCTCGGCGGACATGTCCTTGACCCAGCTGTACATCGCAAACGAGATAGGCAGAGATGTTACCAACGCTCTAGGAGAGCTCGGCGTCATGGACTTTCGGGATGTGAGTATTGATACAACACCAGCATTATATGATCATGGCATTATAGTAACATGATGCTAATCTCGATTCCAGCTTAACGCAAGCACGACTGCCTTCCAGCGAACCTTTACCCAAGAGATCCGACGTCTGGACAATGTTGAACGACAGCTACGTATGTTGCAGTGCTGGAAGAATAGACGAGATTCATACTGATGGCAGAAAGGATACTTCCACACACAAATGGAGAAAGCTGGAGTTCCAATGCGATCCATTTACGAGTTCGATAACATTCTCGCCGCCCCCTCTGCCTCCGAAATCGACGAGCTTGGTGACCGTTGCCAGAGCCTGGAAAACCGAATCGCATCCTTAAACGAGAGCTACGAGACATTGAAGAAACGCGAGGTCGAATTGACTGAGTGGCGTTGGGTGCTCCGGGAAGCTGGAGGATTTTTCGACCGAGCTCGGGGCAACACTGAAGACATCAGACAGTCAATTGACGACGATGATGCTCCTCTTCTTCGCGATGTCGAGGGAGCTCATGAAAATGGAAACGGAGCTCAGGGGCAATCTTTCACAGCCATGAACATCGGCTTCGTGTCTGGCGTCATCCCCCGCGAGCGTATTGCCGCCTTTGAGCGTATCCTCTGGCGAACATTGCGTGGTAATCTCTACATGAACCAGTCTGAGATTCCTGAAGAGATTCTCGACCCAGAGACAAACGAAGGCACTAACAAGAATGTCTTCGTCATTTTCGCCCATGGCAAAGAAATTATTGCCAAAATTCGCAAGATCTCAGAGTCTTTAGGTGCCGATCTATATAGTGTCGACGAGAACAGTGAGCTTCGCCGCGATCAAATCCACGAGGTCAACACCCGGTTGAGCGACCTTGCAAGCGTACTGCGAAATACCAAACAGACCCTCGACGCGGAATTGACTGCCATTGGACGCAGTCTCGCCATGTGGATGGTCATTATTAAGAAAGAGAAGGCTGTGTACCAGACTTTGAACCGATTCTCATACGATTCGGCTCGCAAAACCCTTATTGCTGAAGCATGGTGCCCAACCAGCTCTCTTGGTCTCATCAAGTCAACTCTGCAGGACGTCAACGATAGGGCTGGCCTTTCCGTCCCCACAATCGTCAATCAAATCAGGACCACAAAGACGCCTCCAACTTACGTCAAGACCAACAAATTTACCCTCGCCTTCCAGACCATCATTGATGCTTATGGAACAGCCAAGTACACCGAAGTCAACCCTGGTCTTCCCACAATCGTAACCTTCCCTTTTCTTTTCGCTGTCATGTTTGGTGACTTCGGCCACGGTATCATCATGACTATGGCTGCTGCCGCCATGATCTACTTTGAGAAGCGTCTGCTTCGTGGTAAGCTAGACGAGTTGTTCTCCATGGCTTTCTACGGCAGATATATCATGCTGATGATGGGCGTCTTCTCCATTTACACTGGTCTCATTTACTGCGACATGTTCTCGCGATCCCTCCCTATTTTCGAATCCATGTGGGAATGGCCAAAAGATTTCAAGGAGGGCCAGACTATTACTGCGACACGTCGCGACCCTAACTACACCTACCCATTCGGCATGGACTGGACGTGGCACGACACCGAGAACGACCTCATCTTTTCCAACAGTTACAAGATGAAATTAAGTATTCTCCTTGGCTGGGCACACATGACCTTTTCTCTGATGTGGTCCTTGGTTAATGCCCGCCATTTCAAAAAGCCAGTGGACATTTGGGGTAACTTCGTGCCTGGCATGATTTTCTTCCAGTCTATTTTCGGTTACTTGGCGTTTGCTATTGTCTACAAGTGGACTATCGACTGGAATGCAATTGGCAAGCCAGCACCATCATTGTTGAACATGCTCATCTACATGTTTCTGAAGCCCGGAACAGTCGAAGAAGAATTATTTAGTGGTCAGGCTGGTCTTCAAACCGTCTTACTTCTCGTTGCTCTCTGCTGTGTTCCTATTCTTCTGTTCTTGAAGCCATTCTGGTTGAGATGGGAACACAACAAGGCTATGGCCCAGGGCTACCGAGGAATCGGTGACAACACCCACGTTTCCGCCTTGGACGATGATGATGAAGAAGTTGGCAGTGGTAGCGGCACCTTACAAGCATCACGCGAAAGTTTCGGTGACGATGACGATGGTGCAGCCCTCATCACGCAAGATATTGGCCATGGGGATGGTGAACACGAAGAGTTTGAGTTTTCCGAGGAAATGATTCATCAAATTATCCACACCATTGGTATGTGGTCACTCCCGGGACAGCTACATCCTTACTAACATACTGCAGAATTCTGTCTCAACTGCGTTTCCCACACCGCGTCCTACCTCCGTCTCTGGGCTCTTTCCCTCGCCCATCAACAACTTTCCATTGTCCTATGGAAGATGACTCTGGGTATCGCTTTCGGCATGAGCGGTGCCGTTGGTGTCCTCGCCGTCTTCGTTCTGTTCGGTCTTTGGTTCATTCTCACCGTCTTTGTGCTGTGTGTCATGGAAGGTACGAGTGCCATGCTGCATTCACTCCGATTGCATTGGGTCGAGGCTATGAGCAAACATTTCTTGGGTGATGGTGTTGCGTTCCAGCCATTCAGCTTTGAGGTTTTGTTGGAAGAGGACCCAGTTGAGTAACGCGCTCGAATGCGTGGAAGAGATGGGTTATATATAGATTGTAGGAGTAATACACATTGATTGGGTATCTTGTCTTTTTGATCGGAGATGTTGGGATCACCTATCGTACCTGTGGGATTCTTCTGAGGCTGTTTGGATCTTGACTTCACTTCACATCTCCCTCCGTGATCCGTTCTACGCGGCAGCAATTAGAGTCATCATTAATCTGGATCAATACGAAGATTGGTAAGATTTGCAATAAACGAATTTCTCTTGGCGAAACGTCACGTAAGCAAGCGACGTCAGTCTCAGAGGAAAGAACGAGACTTCGAGAAGTACTCAATTATCATATAATCATTATCCATGTCCGTTACCCGTCGATCGATCCTGTCGCGGCACCGTCTGCTGAGCAGCGAAAAGAACGCTGATCATGAAGCAAGCGCATGAGGGGGTAATAAGCCATCAAATCATTGAAATCCATTTCCCTCGAGACGCCAGCTCTCCCCAAATTCCCCGCTATCCATGTATTAACCCTCGGCGACAACTGCAAACGAGAGTGCTTGCCTCCATCCATTGGAAAGATATAGGTGCGCGCGAGTCGGTATGAGTCGAAATCTAGTCTCGCGTGAGCGTTTACCTGTCTTATACTCGCAGGCGTCACCTACCTCAGAGCAATGAAAGAGAAAGCTGCGAGAAATCGAGGTAATAGGTTTCTTACAAGTCGAAATCTGTGTTGCGTGAGCATTAGCTGTGGACATATGCAAAGAAAGTCACTGCTAACCTTGGAAAGGAAGTGAAGTATTGCACAGGCTGAAATCTGTTTCTCGTAAGCATCAACCTTGAGGCCAAATCTAGAGTATACAATACATACCTTTGAGGGAAAGCAAAGTGGTAAATCGAAATTGGAAGTGAAATCGAGGGCGTGTGGTTATTGAAGTTGTGATAGTCTATGCACTTGATTGGGTCGCACTGTCAGTCAATTTCCCGAAACCACCCAGTTTCCTCCACAAAAAGAATAGCTGAATCCGGAAGGGTAGTCATGTGTCCTCTGCTCAATCTCATCTTTCGCTGCCGGCCTAGACCCAAAACGCACTGTCAATATAGAGGGAATCTGTCTTACCTCGAAGAATATTGCCCATGGCAAGAGATCCCGCACCGTGTGCCAAATTTAGGACCAGCCAAGGTTCGGCTTGATGTGAGGATCGACACGGCCGCACTTCTCGACGAGTGAGTGGGCCAACGCCTTCTTCTCTGACCACCAGTTTTGGAAAGCGGGGTCGATCTCGGATGACTGTAAAGGATCGATGACAGCGCTGTCTACTGGGCTGCCTGGAGAAGAAGTGGGCGAGCGGTGAGCAAACGATCCCTTAAGAACACTCAGCTCGATATCAACGAGGCGAACACTGTGACGTAGGCGAACGACGTCTTGCTCGCGTAGATGGACCAACTGGGCCCAGTACTGGCCGATCTGAGGGTTGTCTGGTGGTACAGCCACGGTGTTGCTCGGCTGGCGGGATAGTTTGGACTGACCGATGTCGAGGGGAGCGGGGGAACCTGGCTGAACTGATTGTTCCAGGGACATTGGTGATGGACAGCCCGTGACGTTGGTGTCGGGGGTGTTCTGGGAGGACGAGAAGACCGTATCACTGGCTGAACTGAAACTGCGATACTCCAGTGGGATGGGAATGCAGTCATATTCCTCTTTGACACTCTCGCTAGCACGGCGACTTGCCTGGAGTTCGTAGAGTTTACCGTTGACTTCGGTCAAGGGAACGGGCTGCTCGCAAACGGTTTCGTCATCTTCTTTGATGGCCGAAGGTGGCAGTTCTTTGCGCATCTTTTCGACACGTTCCAAGGAAGTGATGACGGCGGCGCCAGATTGCTGCATATTTTTGACCCTAGCCTGGAGATCCTCTGGAAGACCCTCGAAGACGCCCTCAGGCAGGAGCCACTCATTGATGTGATGGCTCTGGTAGCAGAAGGCGTTGTCGTCACGGGGCATCGGTCCACGAGGAGAGTTTAGAGCTGCAGGTAGCTGTGCTCCACTCGACCGGCGAGCGGAGGAACGGCGTCGGGCAGTGTAACCTGGTGGAGGTGAGGCGACCATTGTAATTGATGCGTGACAATGCTTTTCGGTGAGTTGAATGGGTGTGAAGATGGGTTTGAGTGAAGGAGCGTGGTTCAAGGAGCGTGTGTGAGGAAGTGCGGTGCTTCAAAGAGAGTACTTTAAAGCGAAGACATGTAGGAGTGTCTTGCCAGGAGCAAAATGAAGCTGCGGAAGGGTGTCCAAGCAGTTGTGAGTTGTTGTGTTGAGATGTGAGATGTTGTTGTTGTTGCAAGGAAGTGAAGGCGAGTTCAGAAGTCAGCAGTGTGTAGTAGAGGTCAGGTCAGATGAGGAAAGTGGGTCCCAGTGGAATTTTCTAGACGTCAGCAGCGGTCACTTCCTTTATAGTGTTGATGAGGATGCCCGACCTTAGGCTGAAGCCTCGACGCCTCATCAGGCCATGAGGCGTATATGGTAAGCCTTAAGGCGTGAGTTGGGAGTGCAGGTGGGAGTGCGGAGGAGATACCCGGCCAAAGCACCGTGATATCTTTTTTGACTTGAGGTTACCCGACCATGGACGTGCTATCATGTTACCTAGTCAATCATCTGCCTGGTGTGAGAGCTTGTGAAAGTTGGCAGCATTCTAGAAAACATCGATCCCTAGCTTTCTTGGTCTGATAAGGCAGGTATAAATCTGGTACTCAACGTCTCGCGTCCATCCAGCATCCTCGTCCAACCTCGCCTGACAATTGGACCCTTCACCAGTTCATTGGCCTCACAGAACCCTCGTATCAAGGCCTGGCTCAGATCATGTGATGGCCATGGCGTCAGTATGAGGGTTGTAGTCGTACATCAGCTCAGAGTCGATTTGCTGGTACCCGGGTCGATCAGGAACAGCTGCATGTCACATACTGCATTCGTCTCCAGATGAATTCCGGTAGATAAAGTCTTTCACCATCGGCACAAAGGGATGCCAGATACGGATCGCACATCTTCCTAGAACGTGAGAATGCTGTTCAAAGCTCAAAATCTCGCCTTCCTATCGTCAAAGCACGAGGCAAGAAATGGGGAGACAATTCTTGGGCTCGAAAGCCATTACACAACAGGATTGGCATGCCAATAAGCACTTGAATTGAAAGCTACCTACTGGATGCATGCAAAGCAATGCCACGACCTCATAAGACTCCATATCGCATTGCCCGTATTTAACCGCCCGCTAAATGTTGTAGAAATCTTTTGTGAACCACAACCAGATCGGCGCCTGAAAGAATTATATGCTTGCAGTCAATGTCTTGGCTATTGCTGCTGCAGTGCAAGCCGGATAGCTGCAGCTTGCAGATCGAACCCCATAGCTGGATAGATCAATGGTTTATTCCAATCTGTGGGAAAAATTGCGTCAGCTTTTGTGACACGTGAGATAGGCTTGTGCCCGGTTTCGTGACAGGTGAGGGGAGAATGCCATTGGTACCAAATAACGAACAAGGCAGACGTGGAAAGAAGAGTTGTGATTGGAGACGTACCGTTCAATCAAATGCAGACCCGATGCAGTCTCGACAACGTGGCTAACCTCGCCTGGTTTCAGGGCAAACGCGGCATCCTCGAATTCTTTCTGCATGTCACCCTTGCCAAAGAAGCCCCTGATGGTAGAAGGATTAGCAAACAACTTGTTGCCAAACTCGACGAGATTTCGACTCACAGGTCTCCGCGCTTTCGTGCACTGCTGCAGTCCGACTCGACCATGGCCAGCTCTCCTAGAGTGTCCGAACCAGCTCGAATGCGCTGTTCGTGCCCGAGCAGAATCTGCATGGCTTCCTCCTTTGAGCGTACTATCCGCGACTCCCTCCAGCTCGATGGACGCCTGCTCTCGCGATGCTTGATGAGCAAATGAGCGCACCGAATCTTGTCCTCTTGAGCGTCACCTAACGCCGGTCGACTGATGGATGCGGTATGGTTGCTGGCCATGAAGTTCTTAAGCTTTTCGGCATCGGCGCCCTCTGGAGGTTCCCAGCGGGACTCCTTCGTATCGGGGTTGAAATAGTAGGGCAAGTTCTTCGAGTTTGAAACACGAACCTCCCATGGCTCAGGCAGACCGGACTCTTCGCTCCAGACCTGTGATCAATCAGTCAATGCTGTTTGTGAGAGCTCGGAGATCAACAAACCATGGTTGCGCAAGTTGTAGGTATGGGATGTAGTGTTTGTTCGAGTTGATAGCAAGAATTAAGCAGCGAGGAGCTCCGGTATGCAGTGGAACAATCAGTGGCAGGGAGAGGTTTAATAGGTGCTCGAGGAGTGGATGTTGAGAGTGACCTGAAGTTCCCCTCTGTTGTTGGCCTCCTGGTGTGTGCACTGGCTTGGTGGGGCGGCAACGAGGCGGTTGATCACGCCTCGGTGGCTGTGGCTGTGGCAGCCCGAAGCCTCGTCACAAGAGAGTGAGACACGGGGAGAGAAGTTATGACTGAGATGTGTTGGCATTCGTAGAGAGACATTGACCGTTCTGTATCTCATTATAAATCACAAAGACTTGCTGAAATTCGCCGTCGCTGAACAACATTCCAATAACGTTGACACCAACTGCCGCGACATCAACCTCACCAGCTTTGTGCTTTATACCTTTTCCCCAAGAAACAGTCAAGCAGCAAACTCAAACCGCGTCAATTTCCACCATAAACCACACACATACACTTCCTATCGACCGCAAATACACACAGCAATCATGTCGAGCCCCGAAGCCAATGCGGAAGAAGAGAAGGCGGCCGGAAAGATCACATTTCGCTTCTGCAGAGAATGGTGAGTTACAGCGCCTATATCATTGACCAGGTACTGATCGCCTCACAGTGCCAACATGCTCTACCCCAAGGAAGACTTCGAAACCAATACCCTCGAATTCGCCTGCAAAACATGCACCTACACCATGCCCGCCGAAACTGCCTGCGTCTTCCGCCACCAGCTCTCCAACACGGTCGGAGCCACCAGCGGCG
This sequence comes from Venturia aucupariae, assembly GCA_003693225.1. NCBI lineage: Eukaryota > Fungi > Ascomycota > Dothideomycetes > Venturiales > Venturiaceae > Venturia > Venturia aucupariae. The sequence continues at coordinate 92,138 of QWZN01000128.1, read as the reverse complement.
TCACTCAAGATGTCGCGCAGGATCCTACGGTTGGTCTCCCCAGTCTGCCTGATTTCTGCACTCTATGCGGGCAAGAGATATTCTGCGAGATCTGCGGCCAGGAGACAGACCGAGGGTTCTTTCTCGAAGTCGACGAAGGCACCGAACCAGCTGCAAACGCTGCTCAAAGTGGTCTCATGACACCCACGTCCTTGTCTACAAATTCGACGCCACAGGAACTAGCTACGAGTCAACAACAGCTTGAGCAGTTACATCTTGAGCAGCTGGGTGACCATCCGCCGACAGACTCGCAGAATTACAAAGAGGGGGAAGCTAGACGATCATAATGTTGCGTTGTTGTCATTGTTGCCTTTGGATAGCTCTGCATAGGTTGGCTAACGAGTGTTTTCACCTGTAGCTGCCGCGAATCAATAAGAAATGTCCGAGGTGTAGCGAGTCCGAAGCCGTCTTCTTTCAGTCCCAACAGCGAACAGCCGAAACTGGCATGGTATGTGCTCGATTCCTCGTGGGCTAAGACCGAGCCTGACCATATTTCTAGCAACTTTACTACGTGTGCTGCTCGTGTGGTACAGTTTGGCAAGTTGTTCAGGTGGGTGATGATGGCACAGTAACTAAAGACGTCGTCATCACAAACGATTGAAAAAGCGGATATGGGAGATATTATGGATCTGAGAGTGTTTCGTTACGAGAAATCTAAAGCATTTGAGCGTTGAGCATTGGTGGCCGGGCGTTACTGTACAAGTAGAGTTGGATCCGGCGTTGATCATGCTCTGGATACCCAAAAAGTCTGGCGACTATGGTATACAATATTGATACATTTCTTCCAATCATTATTCCGTACGCCTGGCTATGCCTTTATCACGGTCCACGTCATCTCTGGTGAAGCGTCCTGACTTCAATGCCAACGACATAAAATCTGCATCTTGTTAGACGGAAGATATGTGCCTAAATCTCGCGTTTTCCCCAACAGATCTCTCTCCTTTTGATCTTGTCATCCTACAGATGCATCGGTGCCAGCGATAAAATCTTACTCCACTGCTTGTCCTTCAACTCAGCTCCCACAACACCTAAATCACTAGTTAGCAATCTCCCCTATACCGCCCGTCACATCATCCCTTCCTTCTCGAATCCATTTCTGCCAGCATTGTATGAACTCACCATTCAACCGACTCCCAATCGGATCACCACCCTTCCCAATAAGAACACAAGCATTATCATCGAACCTCACGACCGACCCATCCTTCCTCTGCATCTTCTTCGCTGTCCTGACAACAACTGCATGTCTTATATCGCCGCGACGGACTTTATTTGCTGCACTGATGGATACGGAACCGCCTGGGCCGGTTTCTGGCCCGAAGTTTCGTTGTTTCTGTACTACTACTATTATTCTGTCGCCTATTGTGGTGCGGTGGGATTAGTATGGATTCTTGGATTTGGACGAGAACTCGACGAGGAGAGATGGGACGAGAGGGTTCGAAGGAGGTTGTATAGGTAGGGAGAATCTTAGAGAGGTAGGAATGTGTACCAATTTTAGCGGCTCTTTTCATGCGGAGGACTTTTATGCATTCGACTATTGCGGCACCGGAGTTGTCGATACAGTTTAGCCATGACTATGTCGAGTTAGAAATGTCTTGCGCGGAGGGCGGGAGATAGTGATGAACCTTCAATTGAATCATTGTGACTGCTTGGTCCCTTCTAGAGGGTGACTTGAGGTTGGCAGTCTGGAAAGTTGGCGATGCGATGGGAGATGGAGTCGTGATACTTTTCTGGAGATCGTCGAACCAGGTCCGTCTTCGCCGCATCCATGTGCATTCAGCCTGCTGCTACACATCTGAAGACTCAACAACAACAATCTCTGTACGAGATCGATTCAAGATGCAGTCTGGGATTTCAGGTATTACCCTCCTTAATTCAGTAATGCCAGTGCCTAACCATACCACACAGCCTCCCAAGAACTCCACGACGCCTTCAGCGCCATCAAATCCGACACCTCCAAGCGCGGCCTCATAGCAACAATAAATAAGGAAGTTCTCGTTCCGAAAAGCACAATTACCTCGACCGCTTCGTCCTTCGCCGCTGACCTCTCCAATCTCCAACCTCACCTACAACCAAATGAAGCCCTCTACATCCTCCTCCGACTCGACGCTTCAAGCCCCACCGGCCCCGCCTTCACAGCAATAACATATGTACCCGATGCCGCTCCCGTACGCCAAAAGATGCTCTTTGCATCTACAAGACTGACACTGACAAGAGAACTGGGCGGAGAGAATTTCACAGAAACGCTGTTTTGTACTTTGGCAGAGGAATTGAGTGCCGAAGGATGGAAGAAACATGAGGCACACGAGAAACTCGAGAACCCCCTAACAGAAGAAGAAAGAAATCTCGTCGGTATCAAAGAAGCAGAATTGACAGAGGTTGGTGGAACAGGTCGGAGAGGGGCAGGTTATGGTGGATCATCAGGGCTGAAAATGACAGGTGGAGACGGGGTTGTTGAGGCGCTTTCTTCACTGGGAGAGGGGGGACTGGTCATGTTAAAGATTGATGCTAGCGAGACTATCGTTCTTGCTGAGGCCCCGGTTGGGGGTGTTAAGACTTCGGAGTTAGCTTCACATATTGCGGAGGGTGAACCTAGGTACTCCTTTTATAAGCACTCTTATCATGGTGTGGATGGACCGGCGACCGCGACGGTGTTTATTTACACTTGTCCGGCTGCTTCGAAGGTCAAGGATAGGATGCTTTATGCTAGTTCGAGGCGGAGTGCGGAAACTTTGGCTGAGAAGGAAGCTGGTTTGAAGCTTGCTAAGAAGGTGAGATTTCGTCCCATTCGGAGATCTGATCTAAGATCTGATGTAAGTGCTAACTCAACTCTCAGCTTGAGGCTACAGACCCCAGCGAAATCACCGCTCAAACTATTGATGATGAGTTTGAGACGAAGCAAGAGACGAAGAGTGGTTTTTCCAAGCCGAAAAGACCCGGACGTCGCTGAAACTTTAATCGACGGTCTGCCATCATATCACGAATTATGAGCCATGACTGCTCCAGGGCATAGCTCAAACAGCTTGTCTATATTAGCATCTGCAATCGACATGCAAAAAAGCACATGCATTATCTTACAATGCAATCATAAATGTAAGTATACACCACTTCATATGATTTTTGCGACTAGTCTCAGTCTCCCCCTTTCCCTCATGATATGTCCTCGTCTATTTGTTCGATACGACACAGGGACGACCTTTCCTTTCCCTTCCGGCATTGTCTTCGAGGGAAGCCAGGTGGGGAGGCTCATTGCCTAACACGACATGTATTTTGGCATGGAAAGTGCTAGAAGCTCATCTTAATCGTTATGCTGCGTCCAGTCTATCATCATTTCTCTCTCTTACAACATCTTTTCACCAATCTTTCCATATTCGCTCTCGTCTTATTCTAGTTTCTGTCGTATCTCTTTGCGGATGTTGTTGTCGTATCTCTTTGCGGATGTTGCAGTAAGGCCTCATTCTGGTTATGGTCATCGATAACTAAATCTTGAATCGATTGTTATTGGGAATCTCTGATTACTGGACTGGCTTTTTTACCCGCGATGATGGTAACGCCTCGAAAACAATTTTTTTCCCTGTATTGCTGATTCAGGGGATCTTCTGTCTTCTTATTCCTATATCTAGAGGCGATGCCAAGCGTATTCGGCATACTCTTTGGAGAAGCACGGCGTGTTTGTCGGTACATTCGGACATCTCAGTTCTACTTCCCCTCCTCCTATCGATAACCGACCCACTCAACCACATGCCCAACTCGCTTTATCGATACCATTTGGCGAATGTGAGTCACGTCGACCCGTCCGCCCACGAACCACAAAAAACTCTGCAACGGCCCGCTGACCCAATATCATCCCATCGGGTTGGGGTTAAGAGCAGAGCCATCAAGGTTCTCAACACGACCGTGTAGCTCAGTTGGTTAGAGCGTGGTGCTAATAGGATCTTCGAATTCGGGGACGCCAAGGTCTTGGGTTCGACCCCCAACATGGTCAGATGACGCCTGTTTTTTGTTGTTTGGTGTGGAGTTTGCGGTTTGGAAGGTGGTGACGGGATGATCTGGTTATGTTGTGTAGTATTGCTTGTGTGCATGAATTGGGACAGAAGGCGGATTCTGGCGGGAGGAAGATTTTTTTTTGGGTGAAGATGATTCTGATGGATTTCAAATGGCGAACAAAATCAAAAATGTATTAGGATAGTTTAACCATGGCATGGTGTACAGTATGTTTTTCGCTTCTTGGGGAGAAACACAAATTGACTAGAGAGACTGTGGTTAATCATAGATGAAACTTGGGATAGGCTCAAATACCAAAATGCTAGAAGCGTGCCTCCAGTATTCCACGGTATTGAACGCTGACGAAACAAGAATTGAAGAGAGAGGCTGATCTTCAGGCTGGCTATTTTTAGAGTCGTCCACGCTACCACGAGTTCACGAGTCATTTTCCACGAGCAATCTCGAACATCCAAGTCGCTGCAAGTCAATTACTGACTAGAGCCTCTACCTATGGTCAGCAACTTCTACGAGAGGAGGCCTTAAATCGGTCATCTACTTTCCATCGACCCCGTAAGCATGTAGCTTTGCTGTCTGCGTCTTTTGATGCGCAAGCTGCACTTGTATCCACAAATCCCACTTTCTTTGCCCACAACGGACGCTTATTCACTGCTATAAAACGCAAGAAAGAGGTGCTCATACTTCTCTCCGCCTGGGAAATTCATCAGCACTGTACTCGTAACACAGCTCTTCAGATCGCCCAACTATGGCATCTCCAACAGAGTCCTCGGAATGCATAATCCGCCCAGCAACATCGCTGGAAGAAGCCACAAATGTATGGTGGCCTCTCATGCAAAATCTAGGCTGGGTCAGTAGATATCTCCTCTTCTCTTGCCTCCCTCCGCTCCCTCCCCATCCAATTGCTCTGACAGAAAATCCCAGAACCGTGCCGCCGCCGACTCGAAAACCCACTATACATCTACCACCTCCATCGCAGGCGCCCCCGGTTTCCTCATCGCCGCATCGGCCTCGGACCCCTCCACCCCAAAAGGCTGTATCCTCGCCTTTATTTACGCCAATAAAACAGGTTGGATCGGCTTCTTCTCTCTCGACGCCTCCGTGCGCGGCTTAGGCTGGGGCGGGAAACTATTCCAGTCAGCTCTTGACCTTTTCCAGGAAAGGGGAGTCGAGTACGTGGGATTGGATGCTGTACAAGAACAAGTTGCTACGTATGGACGGAGGGGATTTGTCGAGATGGAGAGGGGGCTTGTGAGGTTGATGGGTCGACCGGGTATGAAGGAGAAGGCGTTGGAGGGCGCGTTTGAGCATGTTAGGGGTGAGGGGGTGCATCTTGTTAGTTTGGAGAATGTGCCGGTGGGGAAACTAGTGGAAAGTGATTTGGCTTGTACGGGGTTGGAAAGAGAGGGCTTGTGGAGCCGGGACGCTCTTTTTGAGAGGGATGATACTTTTGGTTTTGCTCTGGTTAAGGAGGGTGTCAAGGATGAGTTGGAGGGCTGGATTTTGGTAAGGGGATGCGAGGAGGGGTTCAGGTTTGGACCTCTCTATGCTACGTCGAGGGATAACGCAACGTTATTGCTTCATCAGGCTATGAGGAGGTTGGAAGGTGCAGGCGGCAGTTTGATAGCTGAAATTTGGGCTCAGAATGAGGTGGCTTGTAAAGTCTTTGAGGAAGCTGGATGGACAGATGTCGGGGTTGATTATCATAGGATGTGGTTGAATGGTAAAGTACCTTCAGCTCAGAAACCTGGCGGGAAAACGGATAAAGACGTTTATGCTATATTTGATGCTGGAGAGGGTTGATGGCTGGAGAGCAAGAGAGGAAAAGCAAGATGCGAGCCCAGATTTTGACATGCTCGTGCCGAACCATGCATCTACGCTTTGTCAATTAGCGCAACATTGCTGACTTTCTATTTCCGTAGTCTTCCTCATAGTCTCGATGAGGGCCACGAGATGCGAAAGCACGGCAATGAGACTCTTCTTGACGCTTACTTTCCACTGCATTTGCCTGATTGCTAAAACGATTATCCAGAGGATCAGCGAAGGCGACACACATCCTCATCCCGTTCCTAGATTCCCACAAAGCGACCCCTGTGGTAACTCACAGTCATTCACGACAACTCCTCACCTTCATCAGCGGTGTCTTCATTAGCGGCGCGAAATCTCTTATCCTGCGTCTTGTCTTTGAAGCTAGCCTGCCCACCAGTGGTTGTGCGTTGCTGTGGTCGATATGCATAAGGACTACTCGCACGTCTCTCAAACTCCGGAGGGCCGCCTCTTTTGTTGTTCTGTTCCATGATAAACTGAACTTGGTGACTGGTCAGTTGCTGGTCACCAAGAAGACGGTGACGCTTGAGATGTACTCCGGCATCTTAAGGTATGACTTACTCGTGTTGCGGGTTTGAAACGGAGAGTTCTTCGGCGACTTTTGTTGTGGCGGATATGAGTAGGGCTACTCGTTTGTCGCTCGAATTGCGCAGGACCAGACAAGGGCCGCGGACTTGGACATCTGTCGGTTCTGGCTAGAGCAGTTCATTGGCAAGGTTGGAGGGACTTACACAATTGAAGGAGTATGCATTGGAGAGCTATTTGGCGTTGAAGACTCTGAAGATTCACCTGCGCTCTCCGTTTCGCCCGAGGCTGACATGAGTAAAGAGCACACCTTTGTCTCGTCTACCAAACTCATTCGCTTTTCCATGGAGGTTGTAAGTACGTTAAGGAAAACATTCGTGTTGGATGCAAGGGTTTCTATATGGATGAGTGAGTCTTCACAAAGCTCCGTAAATCTGATCCGTAAATCTGATGAGCCAGACTTGTTAATTGCCGTATCACCATTTTGTATTGGATGAAGACTGACCCAAGATATAACGCAAATTTATACGTCTTGACCCGAAACAGGACGTCAGTCGTTTGCAGTATCTTCACACGAACAGCAGTCTTTCACCAGCCAGCCCACATGTCCGCCGCGTGTGGGACAGATAACCGACTGCATCCTGAACAACCCCGGGTTCGACACCTGCAAAGAAGAAGTCATCGCCTCTTCGGTTATGCGAGAATTCGTGGTAAACAGTACATCGAGATGCCTGAAATGCACTAGCCGCCGAGTGGTTGAGACGCTGCAGAATCCGCAGCGAAGCATCTGGGCGGCTAAAGCACCTGAAGAGCGCCCATTATCCCGTGTGCCGCTCATTGACGGGGAAGCAATGTTCTCATACCACTGCATAGCACGTTGGACTAGGGATCTCTGATTGGGAGATCACTCGCCCCATGCCTTTATCCATCCCTATGGTTGGCTGCAAGACTTGAACCCAAGCAACACAGTGGATGGATTTCTCTTTGAAAATCTGCCCTTCGACCATGACTGGAATCACAAGTTCGCCTGAAGACAAGCGGTGCGGAAATCCTGGCAAAACCCAAGAATCAAGTTCCCAAAGTTTAATCAATATCGATATCGGTATCGACTTAAGAAGCTGAAAAACTGGCTAAGTAACTATCAGCTTTGTCACAGGTGACCGTATTGGTAACCCGCTGCTGTATATGTCTGTCACAATTAGCCACAAAGGTGAAGTCTTCGCCAATCGATAATGTCTTTACACCAAGACTGAGTAATCCTCTCCTGACAAATGATCCCTCAATGAATGATTATTAAGGTCGTGCTGATCAGAAGAGCTTTATGTGGTTTTGAGGACAAATGCGAGAAAAGCACATCTCATTCGTGCAAGATTCGGCCTGTGATTGAATCGCTGTGGTTATTCGGCCTCGATCTCCCAATGAACATGCTCCAAGAGGGTTTAGACATTCAACATTAAATATTAGTAGATATGTATATTATTTTCCGATATCTGACCCGCAGATCGCTGTGCCTCGTTCCCGTATCAAATGCATGATTCCCACACTCTTTCGATGGGCTGTGAAAAGTCGACCCCTATTCAGAATTATCTTTATCACCGTCCAGAGTTTCAAACGCCCAGAGTTAATGACGACGACTCCTTACTCCTACTCCTTCCCCATCGGCTCGTCTTCTTCTGCTTATCGGGCGCTGGAGGTTCTGGTGGATTCAATGCTGTCATGATGGCCTTTCCGAGAGCATTAGCATGACCGGCCACTTTGGGAATAGCTGAGAAAGAAACTCACCTCGTCGAAGACTTTTTTCACCCCCTGTAGACTGAACACATCACATTCCAGGTATATGAATGCTCCCATCCTCTTCGCCATAGCTTGGCCATACGCGAAATCGTCACCAAGATTGTAAGGCTTGACCTTGTTGTCGTCGTCCCTAGGACAGCGCACCCCGACGAGAAGATAAGGGGTGTTCGGCGCAAATCGACGTGCTTCTGGCGCCCACTTCTCGGCAGCGAGCGCATAATCGTCGTCGTGTCCGATTTCCACGCAAAGGAGAATGACATCACGCTTCAGGGGGTCAATGAAATTGAGAGAACGAAGCCCATCATAGCTCTCTTGTCCAGTCGTATTGCGGAGAAGAACATTGCAGGGCTCGCCACTGGCTCTGTTGAACCTGAGTCAGAAACAGTCCCAAGAGTTCCCAAGTACCGTTTGGTGACTCACAGGACAGTTACTGCGATATCGTCGACAAAAACTGGAAAATACGACGGGGGATACTTGTCCTCCATGTAGGCGTAGAGCAGGCTACATTGAACTTTTGCTCTGGATGACAGAGTCACTAGTCTACCAAGATTAGCTTTTGGCGGTTTGGATAGAAAACAGCGTCTCCTACTTGACTTCTGGAGTAGACTTGGTCGACTTTGGCTTCCCGCGCCAAAGCGACGTGACAGGGTTGATCGAATCGCTGGTAATGGCAGCATTTGTTGGCACTCTACCTCGTATTGGGCGAGTGATTGCCGGAGTCGGTAAGCGGCTAGGCAGGACCTCTGGAGCATAGAATGCTGGTGCCATGGTCAAGCGAGGGGAATTGAGGAGAGTGTGGCTGAACAGATTGAAAGTAACGAAGACAAAATGTACATGAATGGATGAGCAAAAGAATCGAATGTGTGCTCTCTCCCTTCGGTAGGTGTACGAATTATGTACACACTAAAGCGCATACTTGCAAGCCAGGAATGTTTGCTTTCGTTGCGGAAGGACGCATGCCACGAAGTGTTGCTGCATCCTCGGAATCCCGATCTCTGCAGATGGCAATTGCTGCTTCACACACAATCAGCCTACCTGGGAAACTTTGTCTGTATAGTACCTACTCTGTCCATCTCTTGCACTTCACCATTTACTACCAAAATAGGCCGACATCTCTCAATAGCATGAGAAGCGACGAATCGAACGGAACTTATCCCGATCCTGACAGATCCTGAACATCAGACACATTGGTCTAGGTGTGAGTTATGAATCCTGTGGTATTTCTGGATGAACCTATTCTTGTCCGACGTGCATTTGAGGATCCTCATCATATCAGCTCTTGATAATTATAGGACTGGCACGAGTCTTGGTTCATAATCCGGCTCATGCAAATTCTTTTCATGGACTTGCTCCGACTCCTCTTGTTCAAAGACTTCGCCACTGCTGGTTTACATGCTGCCTTGCGGAAAACTGCATGTTGGCCATTCCGCGTTTCAGGAACTTGCGACATGGACTATGGCGAAGAATTCGGACTGGCCGAACTGGTGAGTTGGTACCGTAGAGTGACATGGATCGATGAACGAAGGAAGATGAGGGATGGAAAGGAATTGAGACTGGACTGGCGGTTGAAGTCCCATCAATAGTGACAAATTGCACAGGACGGGATAGATCTGGATTCTCGACAATCGTAAACTTTGGAATGCAAAACTATTTTACGACATCCAGGAAAGCGCGCAGGGCGTAGTGTATGTATTGCTTGGGAACATAAATGATAGTTCTTTAATTTTCGCTAGAAGTAAAATCAATATCCAACTTAGACCCTTTAGGTTATTTGTTGTTAAGAGCATAATTAAGTAGGATTAATAAGCAGACCACTGTAACGCGGGGATCGAATCTTATCAAGCGCACTCTATATTATACGCGCTCTCAAATTGTCAGACATCAGTCTCTACAAAAAAAATTGAAGTGCGAACGCGTCTACTTGAGGCGGGGAAAAAAAAATATAAACATTTGTAGAAACTCAACTTTTAAAAATATACAATTAGAATATTACTATTAGTATTATTCTACTTAGAAACTTATTACGATCATTTTGAAACCTAGAAAACTAATCTTTAAGACGTTCTTACTCTTATTATATCGCTACTATTGAACCTCCCGAAACTAAACCTTACGAAGTATAGAAACCAAGCCTAAAGACGCGATACCTATATATAGGCGTCGGAGAATATTTATAAGTATATTCTAATTAATAATACTCGCCCGGATACCGTCGCCTTAAGGAACTATACTACTATAGTTACTAAGACGCTCCTTGGAGAGAAAAGAATCTAGAATATAGACTATAACACCTATCTAGCAACGGATAATAGATAACTACTATAAGATATTATAGGATAGGATAACCTTATTAATAGGAAAGCTAAAACCAACATTCTATAGCGCCTAAGGGAAGAGATATACGAAATCGCTTTTATAGTTAGAATCGGATATAAACTAACGAAATATATATTACGAATCCTCGAAGGCAAGGCCTACGGTATTCTAGAAGAAATATATAAGTATAGTACTAAAGGGAAGATACTACTCTACTATTTAATACTTAACTAGCTACTATCCGGAGATCTTAAAATCCGATTTAGAAGTATACGACAAAGAGACTCGGTAGTAGATAACTAGAACAACTGGAAAAAGGTACTCGGAAAAGGATTCTATATTATCAAACCTACTTACCCGGTTCTAGTATATAATATAAGATTTAGCTAGATACCCCTTAACGAAGCCAATCGCCTACTTACGATATAACTACTCGAAAGAGAATACAGGCTAGCTTACGGTATAACCTATAAAATCCTCTTTATAAGATAGGTTAATAAAGATAAGATCGGAAAAGAAGTATCTAGCTCGGTTATAGTAGCCTTCGAAAACGAATAGGACGCGGACGCGGCTATTATCTAGGGAGTATTATAGAAAGGATCCTACTACGTAGTAGAACGCTATATTAACCAAACCCGACTACTATAATATAAAAAATACCAAAACTATAGATATATTAGATAATTATACCGAAATAAGATCCCACGCTACGCGAACTACGCTAAGTTATACTAGATATTCGAATATATATATAAAGAGACGACGAGATACGCTATATACTAAATTCGAAGACAACCAGACAACTATAAAGCTATAAGCCTAGTATACCCGGAGAGAATAAGAAGGAAGTAGGAATACTAACTTCTTATTAAAGCTACCCTAAGAAGGTATACCGAAACTCTACGAGAAACGCTAATCTTAAGGGTAGGATAGACAAAGAGAACCTAAACGGACGAAACCAATAGTACTAATATACTAGAATAGAGGGGGGAGCCCTAAGTACCGGAAAAATATATAGTAAAGAAAAGGGGCAGAAAGCTAAAGTAGGCTTAGCTAATAAATATACCTAGTTTAGAAACTAACTAATTAGGATATTAGCTACTACCTAGGATAGCTGAGGAACGGATACTATTACCTATACCTCTAGGCTATACCGCCGAAAACGAAATTACTAATCCTATTATAAGGGACCTACTATACGAGGCCCAATCTATAATAAAATACCGTACTAACGGTGAAATTAAGTTCTCCTCCTACATCTAATACTCCCTAAAGAAAATACGCTACTAGGCTGAAAACGAGATACGAGCTATACTACCTCCGCCAAAGCTACTAAATCTTATACCCGAAGAGGAAGTAGAGGATTTAGTAGTATAGGAGGAACTTAGGATTCTCGAAGAAGAATAGAGGAGACTATACGCTATTAAAATAGACGCGAAAAGAGCAAGAAGTATTATAGTAACCAAGATACGCAAACTAAGAAGAAACTAAGAAGAAAAAAGTAAGATTATTAGTAGTACCAATACGGGCCTAAGCTAGAGCGACAATATACCTATATACAAGCGAGTAGCTCCGAAAAGAAAGGTACTAAAGAAGGACAACGGCCTACCGGCAAAAAGAGGGAGACCCTTAAAAGAGATAATAGCGGTAAGAGAAGTATAGACTGGACTCCTACCCCCGGTAGAATCCCTCGGAACCCTCTCTATATTAGACGAAGAGATAGTAGACTTATTAACGCCCCTATCTAGTAACGGCGAAACAACCGGATTAGACGAAAGCATATTAATAGAGGAGGAGAGGGGAAAACCTATAAACGACAATATAAGTACTAATATAGCTAACGATATAAGCGTCGATACGGACAACGATACGAGCAACGATACGGGTAATAATATAGGTAACGATACGGATAGAATAGTACCCTACTATATACGAATTAACGGGATATAATATCCCCTAAAACCGGCTATACTTACGAGCAAATAAATAGCCCCCCTAAATACTAGGAAAGCCTTCTATTCCCCGGAAGAAAACTAAAATATACTTTTGAAAAGAAAAAACGCTAGACTCCCTTCTACTACTACTATCTACTACTATCTACTAGCGCCTCGACTACCTAACTACTAGGTACTACGCCTTACTAAACCTCCCCTACTCCGAGAGCCACGCAAACTACCACGGCTTCGGGAACTACGAGGGCGGCCGCGTCTACGAGTACGAACTATAGGCTAGACAATAGGATCTTTAATACTAACCCTAATATCCTTACCTACCTCAAAAACGAACGGCCCCGAACGAACGCCAGATTTACCGGCAGCCTTAACCCTAGCAACCTCGACCCCGGAAACTTCAACCCTAGGAACCTCGATCCTAGGCGGTAGCTTGATATCCTAACTTAAACTAGGTACGGGCTGATTAACTAATATACGTCTAGAGGGAGCGGAAGGTCTAGCTTCTACTTCTATATTAATAAAATAGTACAAAACAAGGAGCCGAACTACCTACTAATAGGAACCGAGTCTAAGGAACTATTACCGGAACCCAGGCTAGCTAAATCGGTAACCCGGGTAGTTATACGGACTATCTACTAATTAATTAAGTTATCCGCAAAGGCCCTCAATACCCGTCGATTAGGAGGTAGACTACCCTTAATAAATATCCTACTCTAATAAACTAGAGGCCTCTAAAGCGTCTTAGTACCTAACTACTTATCCTACTCTAAAACCGTCTCAAAGTACGGTAAAGTACTAAGACGCCAGATCAAGCCTATAAACTCGACCTAGAAATACTCGATAATCTAGGTACTCTAAGTATCTAGCTCCTCTCCGTTACGAAGCTGAAGATCCCTCCGCTATACACGGCGATACCTATCCTAGATAAAAGAGAACCGACCGAAGTTAGCCCCCGTTACTACAGAAGCGACATCACCGTAGAAGGTAGTAAAAAGGATACGAATAGCCTAAAAGCGAGATACTTAGTAGACCCGAATAGCGGCTATAAACTTAGAAATACTACCACGATAACCAAGTCCCTACTAAACTATAGGTACTAACCAAGCACGATCCGTAGGCCGAAGCAACCCTAACCGCCGCGACCAATTCATTATCTCCCTATCCTTATTATTGTAGGTAGACTTAATAACCTAGATAGTAGCGTCACGCTACCGACCGCAACCAAGATACTAGCGACGATCGTATAAAGCCTACTCGACAAGACCGGCGTCTAGCTAGTAGTAGGAAATACGGGCGCCGATAGGATTAAGAGGACTAAAATCCTCCAAATACCTACCTACGTATTCAATCGCGCTACCGTCCGAACCGTCGGAACCGTCCGAGTCGTAGCCCCCCTCCCTAGGATTACGGACCTAATAGGTCTACTCTATTCTATTTGATTTTCGATAGTCCTCCTTGTTTAATTTTCGATAGTCGGAGTAACTCCTATACCTCTTATATAGATACAGGCGTTCAAGTAATTAATAGGTAGTAGTTTTCTCTCTCTTTCGCGTTCCGGTATTAGGGAATTTCCTACTAACAAGAGCTTAGCCCCCTTGAGATTAGTACCTTAAGTTCTTTGCGTATTATAGTAAGGTATAGGTTTATAAGTATACTTATAAAAATTTGTATTTTAATAGACGCGTATTTTCCTATTAAAGTATAATTATTACTATCTACTACCCCCCGCTAGGGATAAGAATCAACTTTATCTTCGTTGGATCTATAGACCTATCTAACAATTACTAGTACCAGCGACTTTGACGGCGAACCGTATAGGTAGTACTTCGTATAAGCAGTCGCTAGGTCTTACTACCCTACCTCCCTAGGATAGAGGAGGTACCTATATAAGCCCTTAAGATAGCCTAATACAACCTTAGGAAACAAGAGGTAGTCCTCTAAGGACTATTTAACAACCCCGAATCCGAGGAAATCGATATCTAGCTCTTCTAGGAACCCCTAAGATACGTTAATATATACTAGATAGTAGTATTTCTACTAATAGGGAGATATACTATTATCGTCCAACAATTAATAGAAGCTAGAGTAGCTATCTACGTATATAACAGGGTATCTAATAGCGCCTAGGAGACGTATACAATCGAAGTATATATAGTAGCTATTAGGATTAAGGAAGCCTAGAAACCGTTTATCCTAGTAAGTATATATAATAAATCCTTTCTCCTAGACTTTAAGGACTTCCTAGGATTTAGTAAACTCATCGGGTCAAAACCAATATAGTACGAACTCGTAGCCGTAGGAGACTATAATGCCTATAGCCTAAGATAGGGAAGCCGACTATTAGTAAGAGCTATACTACTCCTAGTAATTATCGACAGATATAACCTCAAGATCAAAACGGAACTAGGCACCGAAATATATAATACTATAGAAGCTAATAGACAATCGGGAACAATTGATCTCTTAATTACTATACTAAATATAGTAAACTAAGTAAGTATACCAAGGATTGCTACTAACCTCGACTACGGCTCCGACTACTAATACCTTACCTTTAAAATAGAATACTAGATTCTATTAGAGGAAGAAAGGATTATCTCCGTATAGAAAAAGACCGATATAGAGAAACTATATACAGCCCTTAATACCCTCCCTACCCTAACCCTAAACTAGCTAAAAATAGAAGACTCCTTAGACGAATATATCGCATAGGTAGTATAATTAATTACCGCGGCTATCGAGATAGCTATACCTACAGCTCGAATAAAACTAGGACGTACAAAACCGAACTTTATACTAGATATATACTAATAATACGAATAGGTTAGGGAAGCTAGGAAAGCTACTAGAGCCGACCTAGACAACCTATATAAGATAGAGTACCTACGGGAACTCTAACGTAGATAGGCCAATACTCTTATTACGTGGAAAAAACGTAACTAGTAGATAGTAATTAAAAGATACAATAAGGAGCTACGAAAACGGTACTAGATCGTAAAGGGGCTTAAGAGGAGAGGTATCCTAGCAAAGAAATATATCCCCGACCTCTATATTAACGGCTACGAAGGAGTCGTATAGCTATATATAGATCTAGTATAGAAAGCTAAACTAATAGCTAGATCTTTCTTCCCCCAACCTAGGGACGTAATACTAGAAGATATCCCTACCAACGAAACCGCCTACCCTCTAGCCCTCGAGATGCCGCCGCTAACGGTCCTAGAAGTAGATACCGCGATCCGCAATACTAGCGCGGGAAAAATACTAGGAGTCGACAAAATCACAAACGATATCCTTAAAAAGGTAACGCTAAACCCTATAGGATTAGTAAACTAGTAATCCTACCTACTAAAAATTATAATACTTATCTTCAACGTATTAGTAGACCTAGGCTACTACCTATAATACTTTAGAAACACCATCGTAGTAGCCCTAGCTAAACCGGGGAAAATAGAAGCCGAACTCCTTATACTTAAGGGATATAGACCAATCTCCCTTATAAATATAATCGGAAAGGTCCTCGACGCTATCCTCGTAGAAAGGATATAGGTCTAGTTTACAACTCTAGGAATCCTCCTACCGATATACCTAGGAGGCAGAAAAGAATACGCCGTAGAAGACGCTATTTATATAGCTACCGAATTTATCTACAAAGCCTAGGCCGACAACTAGTTCGTTATACTACTCGCCCTCGACGTAACTAGAGCCTTCGACTACGTCTCCTACCAAAGACTACTTTATAACCTAAGAAAGAGGAAAATAGGAGGGAAGTTTACTAGATAGGTCTAGTCCTTCCTAGATAGCCGTATAACTATACTCAAACTCCTAGGATATATAAGATAGGCTAACCTAACTAAGATAGGTATCCCTTAAGGCTCCCTACTATTACTACCGCTATATAATGTCTTCAACGCAGACCTACTAGAAATCGAATACCTCTAGTCTACCGAAAGAATAAGCCTGTTCCTCGGATAGATTAACGACGTAAATACCTTTATTCGCGGTACTACTACGTAGAGAAAGGAAACCCTCGAAAGATTAATAATAGCCTACTAATAATAGGTAGAAAGTCACGGTACCCTCTTTATAGAAAAGAAGTTCTTCCTCGTCTACTTCTTCCCACCAGGAACTTATAAGAGAAAGCGAGACGTAGAAACCTTCTAGGTCCAATTCGGGGACCTTATAATAAGCCCTAAGGACTTAGCTAAAACCCTTAGGGCCTACCTCGACTTAAGACTCGACTTTATTACCTATATTAACGAGAAGTAGACGGCGGCTAGGAACGCGCTATATATAATACCTAGCTATAGAATAAGCACGCTCCGGGGCGGCGACCTTACTATAATAAGGGAACTCTATCTTATATTTATCCTCCTAATCTTTACGCACGCAGCCTTAGTCTAGTACCGACCGTAACCAAGAATTATAGAATACTAAGACAACCTAAAGACAAGAAGGGCCTACAAACGGAAGAGCTACGGTATTAAGAAATTTATAGAGCTCTAAAAGGCGGCTATAAAAGTTATTAGCGGAGCTTAGGTTACTATCGCTGTAGTATCCCTTAAAGTCGAACTAAACCTTCTACTAGTAGAGAGGGCCTTAGACCAAATTTGCGCTAACTCTATCCTTCGAATGGTTAATAGGCTATATATAAGATCCCTTGTCCTTAAGGCCCTAACTATAGTAGACAAATATTTAGCCCTCTACGCTAATATATAACAAGTAAGACAAGATATAAGGATCCCGCTACTATATATCGAAATCAGCTAGCCGTATATTAGAAAACTATAGGAACCTATCCCTATACTTATTATAGCCGATACGAAAGAAAACGCCTTTAAAAATTATAAATAGTACTCGAAACTTTACGGTACACACGTGTATAGCGATAGAACGGGAATTGACTAGTAGGTTATAGGAGTAGTACTTATTCTCGAAATAGGAGTATCCCTATTACGATACCTAGGCCTACTTAGTAGAACTAATAGCTACTTCGGGGAGGCGTACGGACTCTAGCTAGCTATTATACTTATAAATAGATACTATAGGCAATATAACCTTATTAGACTAGTATATATTTACGTCGATAATAGAGGCCTATACTAGGCACTCGAAGATCCTAGCGCAAGAATAGTATAGAAATACCTTAAAGAATTCTTCCGTATCTTCTATAATAACCTACTTATGCCCGTTATAGTAGTATAGATCCTAGGGTACTAGGATATAGAAGGTAACGACAAAGTAGACCTAATTACTAAATAAGCTACCGGATAGAGACTAGGAGACCAAAGGCTAGTAGTACCCGCTAATAGACCGGATTAGAACTACGCAAAAGGAACGGCGAAATAGAAAATCTAGGAGGAAATTATACTCGCCTAGGGTAAATAATAGAACTAAGAGACCAAGGGACGAGACTACTATATAAGGTAGCCCTAGCCTAGTAAAAAGACTCTCGAGGTCTATAAAGGTAGTACTAGAGCGCTAGATACCATCCTAGTACGTATACGAACTAATAATATAGGAATAGTAGCCTACCGCTTTAAGATAGGCAAAATCAACTTACCTAACTACGAACTATATAGTAGCCGTATACTATAGACCCTCGAGTATATTCTCTATATCTATCCTACCCTAAGAAGGCTTAGGTATAAGTACTACCTAGAGAGATACCCTATAAATAATAAAGATATATATAAGACTCGGGATAGCCAACGCGTAGTAGCGAAATTCATTGTAGCTACTAAAGCTATTAAAGAATTCAGGTCTATTAACCTTATAGCCGAAGAGGATCTCCTACCTTAAGCAACTATACCGTAGGAATAATCGGAATATAAGCCCCTACAATTAGCTAGGTCTATCTATACTAGCTTGCTAAGAATTAATCTTTAGCCTATAGGTCTACTATACCGCGCTTAAGTAGAGGCCCTATAATTAGGAAGACAATTTCAAGTAAGTATATATAGGACGAAAGTCCGAAATCTCAAACCAATTAGAATAATCACTATTTTATTTTTAGAGGAAGAGGAGAGGAGAATGCCCGCTTATCGGACTAAAAGGTAGTACGGTACCGAATAGAGGCTTAGAGGGAACAAGGCAAAGACACGGGGGGACCTGAATACGAGGGGAATATAGGGAATATATACGCAGAATACGCAGGACAGAGGGACAATAGGCAAAAAGATAGCATATATAGATAGGCGACGGCCGCGGCCGTTACCCTTCGAAGTCCGCGGCTCTCAAACTCAAGGATTACGAAGGGACCCTACAGGGGACAGAACAGAACGGACGGAGAAAGATAGGCTGGGCGTTTTCTCTACCTCTCTCCTCTTCAATATATAATAGATAATTTGCAACCCTAAGAGGGGGAGCACTAAAAGCCTACTAATAAGGCAGAGCGTAAGCACTGCGGTGGACCATTACACGACGGAACCAGTCGGTATAAAAACCGAAGTGGAACCTCTACAATGGCTCGGATGATCCCTCTCTTACGCAGCTGAGGGGTCTATTACCGGCTTGAACAGGGACGTGCCCTACGGGGTCCTAGTTACACCCAGATTACAATCAATCAATCAATCAATCACTTGAGGCGGGGGACCATGCAAAACATGATTGAGTTTGGTTATCATCAATCACCTGCGAACTGATCTCCATCCCGCAGCCAACTATCTTTGAGCAGCTCCCTGGCCGTACTTCTCTCCTCCGCCTTCCATTTCAACATCTTCCTTACAAAAGTCAGGAACAAGGCTTTATTCTCACCCTCAAGGTTCTGCTCGGATTCTTCAAGGCTGGTCTTGGGGATTTCTACAGTTCCTTTCCAAGATCCTATAGGCCAAATTCGTCAGTAATTTGTTGCCGAGATTGTACAAGTACGTGAGACACTCACCGTCCACGTGGAAGTACTTCAGCGCTGTGTCGTTCCCTTTCACAAAGTCGGCTGGCGGCGGACCAAGCAGTGCAACGATATGCGCTAGTTGATGTACCATAGGCAGCTCATTCTTAGCGTTTCTGACCTTGAACATATTTTCGTCCTCGAATAAGTCCCATATCTACACATGTTAACAAAAATTGCGACAACGGCCAGCAAATATAGGGCCGAAGCTGACCATCACTCCAACATTCCAAATGTCTACCTTATGGTCCCACGGAATTCTCATGAGAACCTCTGGAGCTCTATATTGGATGGGCTGGATAAGTCCAGTATGAGTGCTCTCTCTCGATCGCGCCTCCCCGAAATCCGTAAGAACAGGCCGTCCTGGACTTGTGGTATTGTCCAGGTTCCTTGACTTGTAGATGATACGATTTCCGTCGATCTTCCGAGAGGTTGGGTTTTCTAGCTCTTGCTTTTCGAACTCATCTAGAATAGATGTGTTTTCAATGCCCAGGAGAATATTTTTCTCTTGAAGGTCTTCGATCCTTTAGTGGGGATCGTATACAAGCAGGGCCGAGGCTTACCGCAATGTATCATGTTGGCTTTAGTATGTAGGAACTCCAAGGCGATGAGAATATGTATCAATGTCAGTTTCAAAATATGCTCTGGCAATTTGTTGTTTGAGACTCTGCTTCTGAATTTTTCTAAACTCATCCCTAGGGGCTTATGGACGATGCACGGGTATACATGGCCCTTATCCTGGATCTCGAAATTGTCGAGCATCTTTCGAATCAGGGCGGTTCCAGGATGCTTCGCTTTGACGGCATTGAGACGCCTGTACATGTCTATCTCTCTCTTGATGTTATGCGCATCACTGCGGCAAAGCTTCAGGGCAACATAGTTGTGGTCCCTAGAAGCATGTCAGCAGTCACCATCAACACGCTCAAGCTTTGAGAGAAACTTACATTAGATCTCGGCATAACCATACAGTAGAATAGCCTCCATAGCCTAGCTTTCCCACGATCTGATATCTTGCGTGCAAGACCTCACCTATTTTGGCGGGATAGAATATTGTTGGCGAGTAGAATGGTTCTCGTTCTTCTTCCACTGTTACGCTGTTGTCAAAGATTTGGAAGCCTGTCGTAGGAAAGTGACGAGGTGGCGACGGGGCCCTTAGAAATCGACGGGCCATTCGAAGGACAAACGCCATTCTGCAATGCCAGCGAAAATTGAGGAGGAACTTAGTGACCAGAGAGTAGGAGTTGGGCTTTTCTAAACTAAGCGCCAGGATTGGCCTTAGCTTCAATGTCGAACAAGTGATTGGACGCCCTGATTCAGCCGACATTCACAACATGTTGGTCAAGAATGGCTAAAATTAAGCGAAGCAGCCCGCGTAGAGTTATTCAATCAAAGTCATGTCATCTTATGTCCACGAAAAGAAAGGCCAGGAATAGATAATTGAAGAGACTAGCCTCTCCAACTCGGACTGCGCGATGATAACTCCAGCGGAAGGCGCAACTTTGTGAATCGAAGCGCTGCGATGGAAATCGAGCGTTATTGTCTCTTTTTGCGTTTATTCATCTCGTTGTCGATGACTACCTAATTCGACCCTAGAGACAATTAACACGAATTCAATTGTTGAATGAGTTGCTCATTGATAAGATGGTTATCCTTGCGCTGAATGCTGATGATAACTCCTTTCGAGAAGTGAGGAATGCGCAGGTGATTTGGCGCAGAGAAGAGCGAAGAAGCTGGCCATAGTAGCCATGATGATCAGATGTCGCACTTGTCTAAAATTTGTCCCGCTACTATTCAACTTGGATTGTCCGCGATGTCCTCGAGGACTTCAGGCGTTACCAAAGATGATCAAGATTCTGGAAAAGCCATAGCTTGACCACGACCGTTGGGATAATTCCGTCAAACTTTCAATTTCTCAAATTCCATTCGCAGCCTTTTGTGGAGAATTTTTCTTCGACCCACGGCATCCACATAATCAAAAATGTTACAAACATACAAGTCATTCCAATCTACCTCCTGCGCGTGGTCATCATATTCGCACGAGCAGCAACACCCAGTTTATGTAGGCCCTCTCTTTTCACCCAAATCGCACTCTTGCCCTCCACAACAGCAACGAGCTCCTCAGCAATTCTCGTTGCAAACATACTTTTTCCACTGCCTCTGCTTTTTCTCTTTGATGCTGCTTCTAAAATCCAATTGATGGCAGTCCATCGTCTACGACGGAGACTGAGAGGGATTGGTAGGGCGAGAGCTACACCACCACCAGCGGCACCTCGTTGTTGGCGAATGCGGAGGAGAGGCGCAACGCTATCGATGGCGAGCGAAAGGTATAGAATGGGGTTCAGAGGGAGGTGTGACGGTGGTGGATGGCCTGGGAGGAGAGGTCGAGCTGGGTTGATTTTTGGTGGGGGTGAAGTACGGAGGTAGGAGAGGATGATATCCATGTTCTGTTAGGTTCTGTTAGCATTGGACGGTCATTGAGGTTAAGCCAATACATACCCTTCGTGCCACGTCCTTCTTGCCATGCTGGAGGAGCAAACCCACCATCTGATCAATTAGTGGATCATATCGATGGTGTAAGTTATAATTCGCGGGCAAAGGAAGCGCAGGAAGACCAAATTTGACTCCTCGAGACAACGCTTTCGACGCGGGATCCGTGATTTGCTCAGTCCCGCTTCCAACGATAGCTGCATCGGTGTTTTGCGAAGGACTTCCCATTGGTCCCAAATAACCCTTATAAGGATCCGTTCTCCGAACAGCAGAGGTTGAAAACGAGCGCGAATTGGATGGCTTCTTTGCCTTGAGCGCATCTTGCATCACTTTCGGCAGCTTTGCCTGGGCCTCTTTGTCTCCAGCAACAATTTCCTCAATTGGCGTGCCCTGCTCCAATTCTGGTGGCGTTTCGCCCATGCTCTTCTTCATGGCGGCTGCTTCTTCGCTGACGTGGGGAATCGCATCTTGCTCTGTGTTCGGTCCTTTCTGATCTGGGGATATTGGTAGGTCCTTGGAGGCATCGGCGTAACCTCGATGTCTTGGAGTACACAACTGGGGAATCGCTGCGGGTGCCCATCTCTCGATTGGGGCTCTGGTGCGAATTGGGAAACCCTTGTGGGCGTGAAGGAGATTTAATCTTGGAGACATGTTTGGCTGGTGTTTGGGTGTCGAGGCGAAGTCAATCCAAGTCAATGATGCTAGAAACATGGAGTTGCGGAATTGTCCTAGCGTGATCACGACTCATGGGCAAATACATACGGTATATCCTACTAGGTATCTACCTTAGTACTTCACTTTTTGCTGTGCCACCACTTGCAAACATTTCATCATTTTCGAATCGTATACGTCCAGTGGTATCAGAATTGCTGGTTTCTCTGTATTTGCAGCTACCATAGCAGGCCTCGGGATAGAGGATATTGGTCCCAAATATCTACCAATGCCTCGTTGATCCTCTTCAGGCGACCTTTACTCCATACAACAGATTCAGACCAGCGGAGGATACTCATTTACCGGCGAAAGCGCTTGACTTCCTTTCTCTCCCTTTTTCGTCAAAGTTGGCGCGTACCACAGGCCCGCTGCATAGCTGAGAGATCCATACATCATTATTGACTCCAAGTCTATAGGACCAATTTCCGTTGCTATCAACTCATCGCTGAGGTCTGTACCATCGGAAAGTTTCGAAGGCTGTCCGGCTCGAAATACTGTCATACAGACCGTCTGGTATCTCGCGCCCAGTGGTCGCCGGGAGGACTTGCTGAGCGGTTTTCTGTGTAGGAGGAAAGGCTTGCTCATCATGATCTGTAGAGCATCAGCCATGATGACTCTCACTCTCTACAGGACCAGCCTAACCACAAACATAAGAAAAGACTTTCGGGAGAATACCCGCAAAATCAGATCCACCCTTCAGCCGATCCATCATCTGGCGCAAGCCCGAATTGCCATTTTCCACATCGCCAATATCAACGCTGTGTGAGCAAAGATACGTAAAGGTCAAAATCGCACACACGAGTTTCAAAATCATCGTCGATCAGGCGAGTCTCGCTACAAAGAAGATGCCAACATGGCAAATGTCTCCGTTCAGAACACCATGATTCTACAACATCGCCATCATGCAGAAGAAGTATCACATAATATCTACCTAGTATCAGGTGGATCATCGTACAACATGAAAACCTGCAGTATCTTTTATTGTGCGAAAGAGAAAACCGCATATCATCGAACACAAAATCACGAAATCGCTGCGGACAAAGACTTCCTGGCCACCCTTGTACAACCGACGTGACTAGCATGGTGACGAAGTGCAACACTGTCGTCTCGGGTCTGACGTTTCGATGCACATCTAGAAGAGGTCATCACATGAGCCGATTTATCTTACAATCTATTTGACCTCTCGCTTGTACGGTAAGTGCTTCGGGCACCCATCTCTACGGTACTAGGCCCTTGGCATCTTACAAAGATGAGAACGATCAACTGATCGGAATGGGAACGCTAATTTTTCAGTTGTTATACCATAATATCATCCCGTGAATAGGTAGCTCATAGCACCACCCATGAGATAGACACAGCAGTTCTATAAGTCTTTTGTGCGCTTCCGCCCACACCCTACAGATCATTCAACATAGAATTGGATAAAAGAGATGATGGAAAGAAAATGCCTCCTATCCCGGAGATTTTGATACAACCCATTGCAGCACCGTACAGAGACGGAACTTCTTACAAAACGTGGGGGAAAAAATGTTACTATCAAGTATCCGCCAAATTTAAAGAGAGGAGTTTGCCAATTGTCCATGTTCACGACCTTGACATGGAGATACTTTATTTCGGGAACGAGCTTCCAAGTCTCGAACTTTAAAAAAGAATCGCAAAGCCGGATGTCCTACCAAAATGATAGACGGGACCAGAAAGGCAAGACCGAATCAACCACCTTCATCACCAAGATCTGTCCATAAGTATTCAAGCAGTTCCTGTACATCTGTCTTAGCAGCACAAAACAACAACGAACAAACCACACCCATCTGCACACACAACTGAAAATAAAAAGGCGGGTTAAGTCAATACTAGAATACAAAAGGGTGTAAACAGACTCTCATAATAAAACGAGCCTCATAGAACCACGCATCAGAGTGTCCCCAATCTCTTCCAAGAACGGGACTCGTATCTTACAATACAAAGTAGGATTGGAAAGTAGAGGAAGATGGGAGAAAAGACCTCTCCTCGCACTTATTCCCTCCCCGTTCCGGGAATTTTGAACCCGAACCCAACCCAATCCAGTACCGTACACATACAAAACGCCTTGCTCAAATGAAATAGAGTATTACATATTTTGATCCATCGCGATAGATGACTAACCTTCATCCATCGCGTCATCATTCTCACCGTCAGCATCAGCATCAGCGTCCGCGTCAGCATCCGCGTCCTCTTCCCCGTCAGCGTCGGCGTCTGCATCAGCAGTCGCATCTCCTTCGCCTTCAGCATCTTCCTCGCCTTCAACATCCTCGCCCTGAGCATCAACATCTTCCTCTCCCTCGGCGTCCTCATCACCATCAAAATTTTCCCCACTCCCCTCAACAGCCTCCTCTTCCCCTCCAACCAACCCCTCCCCAAGCATACTCCTCGTCCTACGAATCCCCTCCACACTCCTCGGACTGCCCGTCCTAAAGAGTTCATTTCCACTAAACCCCCGACTCCTTTGTCTCGGTATCGCACCCACAGTCTGACTCATCTGATGATTACTAATCGTCCTCCGACTCGGCGTGCCATTCGGATTTCGCGCACTCCTTGTCCTGCTGCCAAAGGGACGGCCTGGGCGACGTTTGTTGTTCATGCCAGGGACGGGCGGGAAGATTTCGAAACGGTTGGGCGGGATGGAGTGGTTGTTGGAGCCGGGGTGGGATGTTACACTCCACGTGGAGATATGTGAGTATCCGTTTTGTAGCGGTGGAGGGGTCGTAGGGTGGGATCCTGGACTTCCAGAACCACGACTTTGCGAGGCAGCTCTAGTTTGCGATACTGCGCGAGTTTGGGAGCCCGCACGGTGGGGTTGAGAGGTCGCTCTTGGAATTTCGTCGGTATCAGCGGTAGCTTTGGATATTGGTATGCCGTTTGTGGGTTTGCCGCCGTGTCCGTTGACTAATTTCTCTTTAACCATGTCGCCTTTCTTGGAGCCTTGTTCTTCTGCTGGTGTCGCAAACACTTCCTCTTCCTCCTCTTCTCGTGGCGCAACCGCGTGCATGGGGCCGCCTTCTTCGTAATGTGATGTCAGTCCGCGGTTCATGACATACGGTGTCCAGATAAGAGCCTCAGGATCAATCTTCGGATAACCCTTCTTTTCATGCTTTTCAACATACTCATTAAAATATGCATGGTCGATGCGAAGAGCATAAGTCTTGGTAACTGGATCGCGAATAAGCGCTCTTAAGCCCTCAAGCGCTGATACAATGTCATCTGGCGTCATTCCTGTGAGTTCTGATATCCTCGATATGCTGATCGTACCCCTGTGTTTTCGCAGTAATTCGCAGAGCGTGAGCCGCCAGTAGCCGCGGTAAGAAACCAACCCCATATCCGACAAAGGCTTTTCAGGCGATCCCATCTTGCGTTCATTCTTGGTGAGCAAATACGAAAAGTCAATGAGCATGTGACCGAATCCACGACGTTGGAAGATAGGCAGCACGAGAATACATGAAACGTTGTTCATGCTGCTCGGCCGCTTTTCTTTCGAAAAATAACCGACGAAGTGACAGCCAAATTCATCTTCTTCAGTCATGACGTAGAAGAGAAAGGGTTCGACGTCGTAGTAGAGGGTCTTCGAGCCTAGGAAGAGTTTGGCGAGTAGACAGAGGTTCTGACAATACACCGGATTCTTGCGACCGTCGACCTCGTAGAAGGAGTAGTTGCCATCGCGATAGATTTCATCGCCAGGAGGATGTTTTGCTGGGCATTTTAACTAGTTTCTGTCAGAGACGTTCATTGTGCAGTTATGGACAATAACGTACCTTGTGCCTGAATGCCACGAAATCGGAGTTCATATATTTAAGGCAGTACTCGCAAATGTAGAGCAGCCTATTTCTACTGTACTCTTCAGGATATGGCGCAGCGTTCCACGTGTCGATCTGGTAATTTCCAAAAGCAATGCACTTGATTTTGCTGGGTGGGCCAGATGTTTTCTGGGTGGATCGGGCGGCCTCTTGCAAGGCGTTGTCGGCCGCCATTTTTTTTCTCCAGTCCTCTTCCGCTTTGAGGCGCGCATCTTCAAAACGCTTTCGATCAGGCTCTTGCGGAAATGTCTTTTCGGTGTTTGCTTCAATTTCCGAAAGAATGCCACCATACGGTTTCATCTTGGATTCGTCTTGTTCTCGGTCGGCCATGGCTAGCAGCTGTGAAGCAAATCCGGATGGTATGGCCGGATAGTGTGAGATTTCTGGCTCCTGTACTACCGGTGGGATGATTTTCTTCCGCGAGCGATCTCGTGCTCGACCTTTCCGCGGCCGTGAGCTGAGAATCTTCTGCATTTTGGTCGGGTCTAAGTTGAAAGAGACAATGACACTGATACCTTCTGACATAACCAGATGGCAGAGACCTTTGTCGGGATTTCTCCCTGCGCGTCGTGGTCGAGTTCGAAGCTTGGGAGAGCCCTCATCGCCAGAAGTCACTACGTGATCACCGTTGACAACAACTTCGTCACTCATGGCCGCGCGTGTTGCTCTAGGTGACGATGTCGTCGGAGCGGAAGGCTTATCACCAGAAGATGCAGGCGGGGCTTCTGAAGGCCTCCTACGTTTACGTGACAGCCTTGGGTGTTGTTCAGGTTCTCCCTCATCCGACGGTTTCCGCTTCCGGAGAGATCGCGAACCGTCCATAGGATCCCCGTCAACAATGAGCTTAGCAAAGACCGAATGCGAATCTGGCTTGATGGCTCCACGGCCACCTGGGAGAAGCTCTTTCGTAAGCTTCGGTGCAGACGAACGCCTTCTTGAACTTGACTTGTCGCCATTTCCGTTTGCGTCGGCCTCTAGTCCGTTGTTAACACATGTTTTGCATCTCCAGTGTTCGGCGTCTGGAGGTCATTGTTAACGTATGTTTGATATGTGTTCGTCAAGTCTTTCACATACCATCGTCGGGCCCAAGAGAGTTAGCGTCTCGTGCACATTGCCGATGAGCTGCAGGAACGTGACATTGATTAGCCTGGGGTCCACTTGAGAACTATAAATTCGAGCCTCGAAAAGGAAACAAAAAACATACAGTTATCTCCGCAGACCGCGCAAGCAAGATATTCTTCGAATTCTTCGCTCGGATCATGTTCCTCATCTCCGCCACAGAATCTAGCCATTCTATTAGTTTGTATTTGACAGTGCAGAATGGGAAATACTGACATGCACTGGTTGGGGTCCACGATCTCTGCTTCTACTTCTGCAGCCGTATCACTTTCAGCCTCCCACTCATTTTCCACTTCGGTGTCCGTATTTGTATCCGAATCATGATCATGATCGCTCTCGCTTTCAGGAAGCGCTTCAGAAGCTGTTTCGACCTCAGCATCCACTTCGACGTCTTCTTCTTCCCTAGCTTTTGGTGGTCGACGAATCGGTAGCATATGCTCTTCGTCTTCCTCGCCCTCGGCGTCTATTTCCGCGTCCAGGTCCGAGTCTGCATCTGCATCAGCATCTGCGTCCGCATCTGCATCATCGTCCCCGCCTTCAGCATCCAGGTCCAAATCTCCAGCCTTGTCTTGCAAATCTTGGACCTCCTCAGCCGTCACAGGAAGTAAATCCATGGCATCCTCATCCGACTTTGCAACCGCGTCACCTCCGTTGTAGCGTTGGTCCATTTGAATGCTAGGCTCCCCAGCCATAGCCGAAATGACTGTCGCCAGTCTACTGAAGTATTCCAGTTTCACGTAGTTTCCGGGTCTGATGAAGCTACTTTTATGCCTTGGCCGCAATTCGCGGCCTGGAACTCGTCATTGATCGCAGGGTGAAGGTATGGAGGTTCTCGTCGTGGGTGGACGCCGGGTGACGGTATGGGCTGTATAGTAAATTTCTTGACTCTTTATTCGTGTAATATTATTGTAGAGATGTTTGCGACAGTGTTTCCAGCTGTATTGCGATGATTCCAAGGCCGTCGCGCGTGGAGAGGTGAAGCGGGAGTCGTTCGAACGCGTCCGTAGGAAAGATCCAGGCACTTTGCGGTGGAAATGGGTAGGAAATCTGGTTCGTAAGCGGTGTTGGAAGTTTTCGAGTCGCGATACAGTTCAGAAACTATGTCTACTGGTCGTCGTTGGCTCCAAGTCCATCGACAGGTGTTTGTTAGGTGCTTGTTAATCACCTCGTGGGGCCCTCCTAAGCCAATCTTCGTGATCTTCCACTTCAAGCCATCGACAACCACCAAAGAAGATAATAGCGCCCGCACCTCACGACCGACGAGCGTAGAATAACCTCCAGCCGCTGGCGCAAAGTCCTCAAAAACACTAGCCATCATGGGTGTCCCATTCGAAGCCCTCCTTCCTTATGGAATCATGCTCGGCGTACGAATCAATCGTCCGACTACTACCCGCATAAGACTGACACCATGGCATAGATGTTCGCCGTCACGGGCGGAGCCCTCGCAAAATTAGATCACTTGAAGAACGGTGGAAAGCGCGGAAGATGGGGAATTGATTCGTGGGACAGGGTAAGACAATATCTGTACACTGGAAATAGAGCTATGATGACTAACTCTTCTATAGCAAAGTACGATTTCTTTACCTCCAAGTACGACAAAGCTACGATATACTGACCGGATTAGTGATGGAGAGGGATAGACGTCTGACTGGGTATTTGAGAGGACAGTCGGATAAGCCTATTGCACCAAAGGGCTTCGAATTGAACAATCCATGGAAGGTATGGGTCTTCTCTGAGATATGGCATGAGTTATCTATACATTCTAACACAAAACATAGGTCGAGAAGCGCATAATCTGAGCAAGAACCACACTTCAGAGATCAGGAATATGTATAGCGGTGGTAGAGGCAGCAGAATTGTATATATTGGAAACCTCCACAACGATCTGACCTCATTGACATTCCCCTCAACATTTCCCAAAACTGCCCCAGGATGAAAGTATAACCCGATTCATCTCCACAAGCCCACAAAGAAATCAGTCAAATAAGTGCACTTTCGTGCTGCCGGAAATGGCTGGAATACTGAGCTTTGAAACGCAAAACTACCATCAATACGCGTTTAGTATCAATTGAAAGCCCCTTAATTCTTGACACCTAGCGATCTCGAAAAGTCTTTAGAGAATTTTCTGCTCTGGACGGAACTCAAGACATTCGTACAAAAAAGAAAGACCGTAAGAACTCTAGGCCTAGCTTCATTTGCCTAGGGTTCGATTTTCGACTTTGGCTCATCTAAGATTGCTTTGCGAGACCTTCTGTATGTACAAACTCCTCTATACAACTATCTGATCTCATTGGCAGTATTCTTGATAGCCTCCTTCTCAATATCACTCAAAGTAATCCCAAACTCCTCACTCAACGCCTCAATCCTCTCCCCCTCACTCTTAAACTCCCTCAAAACCTCACTCTTAGCCCCAACCCTCTTCTTCAACTCGCCCATCAGCGTCAAAGTCCCCACAATCTCCTTTTCCCTCTCCCCCTCCCCAAGAATTAACTTGTTACAAATCAACCTCTGTGTGAAAATAACGTTTGGACTCCTACTCGTCCAGAAATTCATGATCTCGAAATCTCGCGGTCGGAACTCGGTATCGGTGAAACAATACATGTCTTTGAAATCGGCGGTATCGCTGATGCGATGTTGGAATACCCAGATTTTTTGGTAGGCGTTCTGGGAGCCGTCGATGTTTTTGTAGATTAGACGGATGGAGGCCGGGGAGACGTTTGGGACGCCGGCTGCGTCATGGATTAGGCGGAGGGGGCCGGTAGGGACGTAGTTTGAGCCGAAGCCTACGTCGACGACGTAGCGGGAGTCGCCGATTGTGACGAGGTTGAGCATGTGGTCCCTGGATGTAGAGCATCGAGTCAGGAGTGCGGCATCGGGTCTATTTGATTGCAAAACTTACCAGCCTCCGAATTCTCTGCCATCGTGGACGCGGGCGCCGGTTGGGTATGAGTTGTACTTCAGAGAGCGGAGGAGGACGCCAAACAAGGCGTTGAGTTCCATGCAGTAGCCTCCTCGGCCACCGTGGACGATTTTGCGGAAGAGTTGCTCGGGGTGGAGTATTACTGTTCTACTTGGGGAGTAATGGAGAGACTTTGGAGGAACGATTAGCGCGTCAATGATATATCAATGTAGGCAATGATCGAAAAAGCATGATTGACTGATCAAATGAAATACGGTCTGCATCTCTTCCTGGAAGCACGTTTAGATTGTCCTGGGTAAGTGTGGAAAAAACATTTCCAGTTCTCTAGCAGCATAAATCTAGAGATCCAAAGGTCCACTCTGGAAATGGTCGAGCATTGATTAGGCTCAAGAACCATGTAGCGATCGTGGAGTTCATCCCAACACAGCTACCATTTATAGCTGCACCCTTGCAATTGAATGATAAACTCACGATGTTCTCGAACGGCACAGAGACCAAATGATGTTTCTGCAATTCTTTGAGGTAGCTCAGGGCGGCTTTGGGGCTCAATCCGGAAACATCGTAAATCCGCAAAGACTCTGGGATGCTGATACGATGGTAATACTGCGTGATCTCTTCTTTGGAATATTCGGATGCCATCTTTCCAAATGCAAAGTGATTTTCTGCCAAGTAGAGGTCAGCCCTGAAGGTTGAAGAGGATTTGAAGATGGTGGTTCAAGCTCAGGTTAGTTCCAGTACTCACGACTTGAAACGCGACGGGTCGATCAAGGTTCCCAAGTTAACTGCCTGATTTGTGTTCTCCCCTAACGTGAAATTTATACAGCGATTGAACTTTTTGGATGGAGAACTTATGGTGCAACGTTGATATCAGATCTGTAAGCCTCCACTGGTTTTAGCCGATCGATCTCAGCCGTACGGATACACAGAACACCACCCGAACCCACAAACACTCGGATAAAGGGGAGTGACAGCCCGATTCAGGAGTCAAAAGGACCGAAGCTCACAGTCACAGGGCACGGCACCTCCAATCTCGCGTTGATTGCGGTTGTGGCGCCTCCCTAGCTGGCCTCGCCCCTGTTCAACCGCGATATTCCAATGCGAGGGTAGATCTACACATATTGGACCTCTGAGTTGTCTGGCCTCCTATTCCTATCTTTTGAGTTCCGGTACAGGTGCAGGCCAGGATTCATGTCTCCATCCACACCATCATTCCTTACCGCGACATATCGATTCCACTAGAAAGTGCAACCCAGATGAATTACTAGCAGAGACGCAGGCGATATGCAGAATGGTACCTCTCAACAGCAGATGCTGCCAAACGCGGCCATGACATACTCCGTCGCCTCTCCTCCTTACTCTGACCAAGATCGCATGTCGACATTGCCTCCTCCGTCCAGCTACTATGGCATGCCCTTGCAACAGCAAACACCCTCGCCGGAAATACTCCTGGGAGGATACCAGAGCAGCAACAGTTCCGTACGGCAAAGTGAACCACGTAAAACGAGGCGAAGAAGGTCGCCTACCTTGAGCGATCCAATACAAACGCATCTACTGGTAGAGACGGCCATTGGCGACTGCCAGCAGTACGATGTTCTCTCATTTGAAGAGTTGGAAAATTTGAAGAAGGAGGACATACTGCTGAGAAAGCGCATAGACGGATTGCGGAGAAGACTCGCACTTGAGACCAAGGTTCGCGATGCGGCCAAATCACTCACACGGTTGCATTCGAATTCTCGTCCTTCTTCAGCCGCATCTTCACCCACTAAGACGACTAGGCGGAGTAGTCTCTTTTCCAGGAAAGAGACCGAGGACAAGGCAAATGCCGAACTTGCTTCTGCCGTGAAGAAATGCGATGAGCTGAGTCGGGAGCTGTATTCTGTGGAACAGAGGTCGCGAGATGCGCAAACGAGGATATTACAACACACAGCCGGGATACTGCAACTCACGCACAAAGGACACGCAAAGACACACGTCGAGGGACTCTTCGTACCAGGTGGACGACCAGAAAGCCCTGCTAGTCTCGATGGCTATCCTACTCAGGATCGTGGTTTTCAGAATCGCGAGAGCACTTTCGATGGCATGCTGGAGAGCTTTGGGGTCATACCACGAAGACGGAGTTCCCAAGGCGATTCGAAGATACAAAAGGAAGCTCTTCTTGCAGTGGCAAAGCGCCTGGAAGACCTGAATAGCGAAATTCGGGGCATAATCTCGCAGAGCAACCCTGTCAAGGCACAAGGATATCCTCAATTTCCGCCGCCCAGTCTAGAATCAGTCACCGATACCGCGATATCTCAGCAGCTCGAAGTACTTGGTCAGGGCATTGAAGATCTGAGGATTGAGCAGAGCTATATTCAACAAGAGACAGAGTCTCGGTCGACCAGCACTGCGATGATCGATGAATTAGAAAAAGACAAGGCTGAACTTCAGATTGAGCTTCAAGCTAGCTTGCAAGAGAATATGGCCATGGAGGACCGCCTGGCTGACCAGCTTGGCAATGTAAACACGCAGCTTTTCGAGCTCCTCAATTCCCTCAATTCATCGAGCAACGCTGGCGATTTACCGCCAGTTCCATACAATGAAGGTCCCATGGCGCTGATTCAGTATACGAATGAGAGGCTGGCCACTGTCAAGACCATCATTCAAACTTCTGCAGCCAATGCAGAAAAGAACAATCAGACTGATGCTGTTTTGCAGGGACTGTGGCAATTTATTCTTGGAGCTGAGGAAGACCTGAAGGAACGGAAACGAGCCGAACGCGAGCAGACAAATGCCAAACGTGATGCTGGTAGTGGGGACGATTCTGATGAGGAAACATCGCCTGACGAAGATGATGGACTGCCCGAGGAGTTTTCGCTGCAGTCGTTCAACACGAAAGTACAATGGCTTGTCAGCAGATCATCATATCTCAAGGAAAAGCAGACTAATTTGCGTCGCAAAGTCAGCCAGCACCGGGCAGTAGCATCGCGGGACATGGCAGCTGGCCCAGTTGTCGATGATTTACAAGCCCAGCTCGGACGCTTGAATGCGCAACATTTGACGACACAAGAAGAGCTTGAGAAGGTCTATTCCCGTCACGCTGAACTGGAAGTGTTACACGCGAAGAAGAATGCCGAAATCCAATCGCTTTCCCTGGATTTGGAAAACGCTACCCAAGCAGCCCAGGATGAAACACGCATCGCTATCGCGGAAGCAGATGCCAAAATTGCTAATGCAGAGCAAAACGCCAAGGTTTTGGAAGAGCAACTTACCGCTCTGACTGCTGCACGTGAGGACGAGGCACAACAACAAAAGGACCAGGAACATGTGTTCCGCAAGACGGAATCTGAGTTGAGGGATCTTGAAGGCGAGGTCGTCAGACTTACCACGGAACTCACGATCTGCAAAGCCGAACTCGACGCTGCCTTTGGTAGTCGTTCTCAACGCCAGGCCGATGCCGCGAGGGCAGCAAACTCCGAGGCAGCAAAGAAGCTCGATGTGGCCAATGCCGAGCTCTCTGCCCTCCGAATGGCATCTTCCGGTACTTCCTCTCACGAACAGGAGCTGAAGCAGGAATTAGCAGACACGCTCAAGGAATTCGAGGAATTGACCAAGGCTAGTGTTGAGCAGGAGAAGGAGAGGGATGAGTTGGAATTACAATTGGACCAGGAAAGAGAGAGGAAGGCAGAATTAGAGAATAGGCTTGCGGAGGAGCAGGTGAAGTGGCTGGGGATGATGCAAGAGACGGAAGGTGGGAAAGGCTTGCAAGGCATGGGCAGCGGCGCCATGGTGCTGAAGAATGAGTTTAAGAAGATGATGAGGGAGACTAGGACTGAGCATATGAAGGCTATGAGGGTATGTGTTTTTGGCTGTTGATACGACCTGGACACACGTCGCTAACTTTACTGTCTAGACCGAACAGGATGAACGACGACGACTTGAGGCTCTTGTGCGCACGCTGAAAA
Organism: Venturia aucupariae; assembly: GCA_003693225.1. Classification (NCBI taxonomy): domain Eukaryota; kingdom Fungi; phylum Ascomycota; class Dothideomycetes; order Venturiales; family Venturiaceae; genus Venturia; species Venturia aucupariae. The sequence goes on along the minus strand of QWZN01000128.1, from coordinate 57,798 downwards.
GAAGCGGGGGAAAATCGAGTCTGAGTTATAGCATGACGGCATGATGAATGGGTTTTTTGGCAAAGGATGGGATGGGGAATGTTGGGTACGAACTACACTTTTTGTTTGGATAGTGAATGAAGCGGTTTTTTGGGGAAAAAAAAAGAAAAACTGCATTGGATGACGGACGGAGTATTGTGTTGTTTTTTTGCCTAGCTGGACTGTGAGCTTGGAAATGGGATTTGAGTTTTTTTTGGTTCTATTTTTCCCTCCTTGTTGGAAAGTTTCTTTGGGTGTTTTGAGTAGGATGTATCGATAGGGGTTATGTAACTATATTATGCCTTTCTAGGTAGTCTTTCAAAAAAGATCTTACAGAGAGATGGATAGGTTGGTTGTTTTTTTAAGCTAAATTGAAGTCCCTTGAATTGTTTACCTTTACTTCGAAATGGGAAACGTAAAATTAAAAATTCAGACTTTTCTTTTGGTCTTTTTTGGGGGGGATTCTTTTGAACTTTGATTATGATAGTTTGCGGTATATTTTTTAATGTTCTCTCTAATCTAAGTCTCTCTCTCTCTCTCTCTATTACGGAATTTGTAGGAATATTTTGATATTAAGAGGAAGAGAACTCGGAAACTAGATTCGATTTCGAATAACTTAATAACGAATAACTTGAAGGGAGTAAAGGTAGGTAGAAAGCTAGAGGAATATAGTAAATATATACTAAGAAATAAGTTATTCACTTTTATTATTACTATTATTATGTCTAAGACTAGTAGTAGAGAATCTATAGGGGGTAAACTAGAAGAGTTTACTTGAAACTTATAATACTAGAATATAAATCTTACTCTTCCTCTTTTCTACTTAGAGTTTATATTTTTTCCCTTCTTTTTAAAAATAAGAAGGATTTATTCAAGTTCAAGTTATAGTACTACTAAAAAAGATATAAATACTTGGTACAAATCTATATATTAATTAAGTAGAGATTTAGAATAATTCTACTCGTAATAAGTAAGCTATCTAGTATTAGTCTAAAGTAAGTAAAGTCCCTAGCTTAGCTATATATAGCTAGTTACTTTAGGATTATTAATATAGCGTAGAATCTCTATCTATTACGTATAGATTATATTAGTTAGATAGTAGTAAGCTTATTAAGCGTGCTTGAAAATCCTTATAACCCCCCTAGAATCCCTACTAATTAATATATAGATTCGCGCCAAGTATCTACGTCTTGTTTAGTAGTATAATACTCGTAGAAATTAGGAGACTATATTCAAGACTAGCCGTTATCTTTAATAGAGATAATATTATTACTAAAGAGGCTAATACTAAGTAATAATCAATATTCTCCTCCCTCTCCCTTACCGAAAGAAAAAAGGAAAAAAAGGAAATCGGAAAGATCTATCGAGGTTTAGGTACCTAGTACCAACCAAGTAATATCCGAAACCGTTACCGACAATCATGACGTCGTCATAAAGCGAAGCGAAAAGAGCGAGCGAGCGGAACGAAACGAAGCGATACGATACGATCGAATCCCTCCCGTTAGCAATACCATAAGAGTTTCGAAATATGAACTAGGAGGGGATCTACCTGCACCCATGAAGTAATAAATTGTGGGCTCGGCGGCTGTTCCGAGGTGGAGACCAGAGTCATCGAATGGAGATGAGGCTGAGAAAATGACATGGTGGGTCGCTGGGTGGGTGGGTGGTATGGATATTGATGAGATTGATTGATTGATTGATTGAAGAGAAGCTTTAATGTATACATATATTTTGTGTCGCTATAGCGGGCTTGGCTTATATTGTATATGCAAATCGGGTATTCTAGCGTCCTTCTGGAAAGACCATGTAGATTGGATGGACAGGTTGATTACAATGGCGAGGCCTTGTTGTGCGTTGGTTGAGGAGAAGTCGAGAATCTGGACATTGCATTCAATTTCGTCACAGGTGTTGTGATCAACATAGTCATCGCTTCCAATTGCTAACAGGGTTGTCCCGTAGGGCAGATGGTATATGAAATCGATCGCCGATGTAATAATTCCTCGAGATAGATGCAGATTTCCAAATCCACGAAGCAATACATTTCCAATATAGGAAGGAGTACTTCAATGCTGAGGGATTATTTCAGCTCTACAGTTGTGTGGTAAGACCGATTATTCAGGACCAGGGCTATCAAGATCATGTCATGTACGTCCGTAGGCGTAGGAATTGACTGTACACATAGGCGGTGGCATCCTCGTGTCAGCGGCTACATGCATGAGCAGCTTGGCTACAATATCCGCCACAAGGTACAACGTCTTGTCGGCGCCTTGTCATACACCAGAAGACGCATGTCAGGCGTGCTATTGGGAGGTTTGAGATGTGATATTAGTGGAGAACGGTAGCTGGAAGCCAAGTGAATTGAGAGAACGATAGAGTGCTCATCAAAAGGTTCCATGAACACTAACTGGACCCAAAGTAATCGAGTTCCTTTTTCGGTGCAGAGGATTACTTCGACTTTCCTGGTGGCTGGAGTCCGAAGATGGCCTGACGGGCAGCGTCCCATCAAGCATGTATTGCAAATGGCTACGATGGCACAGAAGCTCGTTGTGGAATTTGTCTGTCTGAGAGTGGTAGCATTGGGGGTATTTACCAGGTTGTACCATAGTATCATAGTAGCCTTGCTTGATCCAAGGGATCTTCGACGGGTATAGAAGATTAGCCGCGATGCGGAACCAGCGATCCCGGCCTGTCAATCTGGTGACGGAGCAGGCCTCGTCGGATGTTGTGATGGCCGGAAGACACTGGTTCGGCAAGACGTGGAACCACTGTTGAGCCTCTGTGAGAAGTGTGAATCCAATCCTAATGAAGAAAGTGGTATGTTGCTTTGGAATACTCGGCATGGCAAGTTCTATTGATATAGCCATGTGCAGGAAGGAACATGATGGAAGTTTGGATATCTTGTCAGGCCGTGAGCACGTGAAGGTTTTCGAAGGAAAGAGGCTCAGGCTGGTGAATAATAATTGATATACTCGGTTTCATCTCGTTGACAGAGTGACAGCGACGGCCTGTTTGAGCGAGCACTGGCACTGGCACTGGCAGTGAAACGAAACGGAGGGCCGAGTACCGGAGTCCGAATCGGCACAGCGGCCATCGCCCGGCCCTATACAGCCCTGGTCTACACAGATCTGGCAAACACCCGGTTGCTAACAAGTCTTGAGTCTCTACTACTAATAATCACGAGAATAAAATACCCAATATGAAATGCGGTGAGTGACTGCAGACCCAATGGGAAACCAGCTCAAATTGGGCAATTGGGAAGCCCTTGGCAGCGGCTAGGGCGATCATGTCCCAGAGGCGAATGTTTCAGATACACCACTTTGAGAGTGATCCAAGACAGGGATGGGAAAGCCTGAATGAATACTTTGTAGTAGTAAATATCGCTGTGATGGGCTCAGCGAATCATGGGGAGCTGGTCTCGTGTATTGTCACCGGCAGTCTCTGTCTCTGTATCTGTATAGAGTATCATCAAGTGACGTTGCTGTCAAAGTGGCTGTGGTGTAACGGGTGCAAAGCTGTGAGACTATGTACTGAGAGCGTTGGAACCTTATTATTACGTGGACTGACTGCCAGCTCGTGCAGTATCTACGAGTCCATGGATTATTGCACGACGATAATGGAGTCATCTACGAGTCCATGGATTATTGCACGACGATAATAGAGTCCATGGATTGCAGGAACAGGGCAGCTGACAGTTGTTGGTCATGGCAAAGGTAAAGGCAGAAAGGCAAATGCAAAGGCGATATAGACGTTGTTGCTGGTAGATTGGTGTTGTGACAGAGAAATGGCGCTTTCTGGCTGGCTTGCTCAGGCTGTCTGTGGCTTGCACGCCAGCGGGAGCGTCAAGCGTCTTCGTGCCCTGGGATTCAAAAGCCTGAGCCTGGGACAACAACCATGCACTCAATCATGGCACAGGCCGAGCAGGGAACTCCTCGTCCCGTAGAGTATTGCGCGAGAGATTCAATAACACACAATGCGCCCGTTGCTGAGCCTGAAGGCCCGGCCTACTACCATTCTTCTGTGCCAACCGCCAGTCTGCTACTTGCGGAAGCTCGCCGTGCAGTGGTCGTGGCCGTTGCCCTTGATTCTTGTCCTCTCCCCTCTAGATACAGTACAGAAGACTCAAAGGCATCATTCCTCGTCGACACTTGACAGCAAGACCACCATCTGTCCGGCCGATCGCACAGTTGGCCCCACCCACCCTACCGTCCAGGTGCGGTGCCGGCTCTGTTATTGATTCCTGGCCCAATCCGTCGGCAAGCCCTCCTGGAGGTTGGGAACGAGAAGAGCGGTGGGATTGATTATTTGAGAATTGAGGGACTCAGTGGGAGTTGAAGAAGTTCAAAGGGGAAAAGATTCGACGTTGGTAGTATCGGTAGGGATGAATCAGGTCCTGGGTCTGCCTTGGATCAAATTTGGTACACCAGCAGCACCGTCACTCATCGAGGAGCTTTCGGATCTCAGCGGCGGCCAATCAACAGCCAATCACTCTTGGGACATCGACTTCTTCACGTGTCGGGCTTGTAGGGTTGGGTGCAGTGGCCTTCCAGTTGGTGGCAGAGTAGCTCGCGACATCCAGCTGGTGGCAGAGTAGCTCGCGACATCCAGCCTGAGCTACTGTGAGGACTGAGCAGGTACTGCCGTGCATTGCCGTGCCTTGCATTGCCTCGAGCGTCTCTCCTTCATCGTGACGACGACGACGACTAGAACAAACCCCTCGGGCTATCAATTGCAAGCTGCCAGTTCTCGGCGCATCTTGGACGTTGGACGCATTACTCGACAACACCGGGGAACGTCCAACTAACTAACTGCAAGCACCGCGACCGACACCAGCAATCACCCCTCCTCCAGATAAAGCCTGGCGGACACTACTGCGGGGTGCTCTATTGCGCTTTGTTCGCCGTGCCATTCGTGCCACCAAGATTTCGATATCTGGCTGCGCCCTTTCGGGAAGCATCCTGGGACTCGGCTTGTTACCGCCTAGCATCCATCACAGCGACGACGTGTGAGAGGCGGGAGGCTGGCCGACGGTGAAGAAAGAGTGCTGCAGAGCATCGCCATCAGGTACAGCAAGCTTGAGCCTCATCGAGACCTTCATCGTTGCCTCTCTAGCCGAATCACCTCTGTCTACCGACTCGGAACTCCTCGTTACGGTCAAGCCCGCTCTCTGTAGCCCCGATTCGGGCAGACCGCACTCCTCCAACCCACACTCTTGACCTACCTGAAGAATTCCAGGCCGTCAGACTCCTCTTCGACAATAGTCCAATTGCAACTTCCCAAATTCGAAAGGCCCAATCACGGCACCTACCATATATCTCTCGTACCACCCATCACCACGACAAACGTGATCAGTTGTCCATTATCTGGTTTCTCAAACAATATTCTCTGACCTGCCAGTCTGCCAGTCCTTCCTTCCTCAACCCACTGGCTTTCCGTATCGGTCGTGCTGAAGGAACAGATGCGAGACATTGATTGCCAAAGGTAACTTCGATGCTGTGTTTTTGACACCGAGCTTTCTGCCTGCCTATCTGCCTGCCTGCCTGCCTACCGACCCTTCAGCTTCTCGCTTTGACCTTCTGCATCATAAACTTTCCTGAGGTCATTTGAGCGTCCGTTGAGAATATTCTTTTCTGTACCACGGTTAAAGAAACGTCAACCAAACTCAGAAACAAGCGTCCTCGCACAGCATTTTGAAAAACTTTGGCGCCCCCATATATCCCTCCACGGTTTTCATTTCCACTTCTCAATCAAATTCTCAATCATCCACGGATTCAGCAACCAAAACATCTCACCACCAAAAGGATCGCCATCAATTACACCCACAGGTACGCGACGCTCTACGAACCGAGTTCACAGATCGGCTCTGCGATCGGCAACACGATGAATCAGCACCATAACCTCCAATCTTTGTATCCAATCGCAATGCCAACGTATGCGCCTGCGATGCCATATGTTAACGGCCAAGCACCGCTTGGTCCGCAAAACCATAGACATATTCAACCGTAAGTCTCCTTCCAAACAATATTCAAGTGCCTGTCAGATCTTTGCTAATGTTGGTAGACACAACGTGATTTTGAAGATTAGCCAACAGCCAAAGGAGGCTTTGGTCACCACGGATGGCAAGGAGAAAGGTGAGTCGCAGCTGCTTTGTCGCTGCCACTGGCCTGAAGACTGACACATGAGATAGTGCGCAAGCCTATCGACCCTCCTCCAATTGTCGAGCTCAAAATTCCTCAAGATGTAGACCCAAACCAGTACGTTTGATGAGAGCGCGAGCCTCGCGCCCTTATTCTGACCTTGTCATAGGCATTTCCTCCAGAGTCCATATCTATTTATGACCTGTTCCCTTGTCAAGAATGACGAGACTGGCACCGTAGTCAAGCACGCGAGTGGGAAGCCAGCTTTATCGGGCTCTTTGACTTCTTCGCTGCATCGTTTGAAAGACACCACCAATATAGATGGCGCCTACTTTGTCTTTGGCGACGTCTCTTGCAAAGAGACTGGCATGCACAGGCTTAAGTTCTGCCTCTTCGATCTACACAAGTACGTAGAATTCATTTCGCTGGGAGAGCTCCCACGTCCTAACCACGTTTAGGGAGACGAAGGACTGTCATTTCCTGGCCTCAATCATGTCACAACCCTTCAATGGTAAGAAATTCGGATGCTCACCGAGTGAGCAAGAGCTGACAGTGCCTAGTCGTACTGTCCAAAGACTTTCGCGGTCTGGATGAGTCAACGTACCTCTCCCGCGCATTCTCCGATCAGGGCGTTAGGCTCCGGCTACGTAAAGAACCCCGAACGTATGTATAAGTTTGTCGGCATATAACCTCGATCTAACCGTGGCAGGCAACATGGGGGTTTGAAGCGCCCGAACAGCAATTACAGTGGCTTGTCTGTAAGCCCCACAGGACGTCACCACCAAGATGCGGGATACGAAGATGACGACTATGCGAGCCAACAACCCAGTGCAAAGAAACACCGGGCCGTGTCGAATACCCACAGACAGCATGAATACCCATACTCACATCATCAGCCCGTACGGACACCAGAAAATGCCCATTTCCCCCAGCAAGCCCAGTCCTTCATGCCAGCCGGGTACCCAGGCAACTTCAACTTCAGCGGGGCACAGATGGCACCTGCATCGTTCGTCGGCACAACTGGACCAAGCAATAGCAGCTCCTTTGACCCATCACTTGTCGGGGCCTTCGACTACCACACTACTCAACAAAGAGGCGTGCTTGATTCTCCACACGAACCGCATGGACTTGGGGAATACTCGCGTGGTATGCATCAAGGTCCGCGGGAAGAGGAAGCTGCAGGAAGCCTGCAGTCACTTGCTGTTCAAGCCTCTCATAGTATCAGCATGCCAGGTCATCCCATGTATCTGCAGGACAACAGCTTTGGCCAAGGCTTTTCAGGCAGCATGGTCGACCCTGCCCTTATGGAGAGTACGAGACCGATTTCTCGCTACGCAGAGAACGTACAAAGCGAGATGCACACAATTAAGAAACAGGAGGATAAGTTGGAAGGCAACGTACAGATTTCTAGCGGCGACTATCTCGACAATAATGGCTATTAGTCTCAGCACGTTGCTGACAATCTGGGTAGGCAGATGTCCGTTCGGATTCGATCGGTCATAGCTCAGCATCGACATAATCAAGGCTGCAACACGATGACACTATTGGTGCATTGTCGCCACATCCGAGGAACAACGGCCTCACTCCTCTCATTTTCGCGCTCGCCTTTCTTTGCGCTCCCGTGCTCGACATCTTCCGCGCGCGGCTTCTTTCGATGGCAGTTTCTTTGGGGCAGCATGCATGATACCCGTTTACAACTTGTACACCTTTTGTAAACAAACCCTCCCCAACGCAGAGTGTGCAGTTCTGAGGGTGGTGTGTTAAGGAGTTGGGGAGTACTGCTTGTTTTATGTATTTTGTTTTGATCATCGTCTGTGTTTAGTACCCTAGAACCCAAAAGGCGCATTTGGCATTGGATTGGAAAACTGGAGTGGAAAAGGGCATTAGCGGCAGACAGGTTTATTTCATTGCCCGAGGTACGGGTGAGCTTATCGTGGGGATGGAAGATACAGTTGCTACGATTAGGATTGCTAAGTAGGTTTTGCAATGGCTAAGGACGCTATGGATGTTGTGTATATAATACAGTACTGTTACTCGAAATCTCCATTAATGTTACGCATTCTCTCGGGAACCCTGTGACGAGACTCGAGACATACAAGTCAGAGCCGCCTTGTCGGATTCTTCTAAAGCCCATCCATCGGCTGGAGAGACCTGTTCCGCGCTATACAACTAACTGCCTGCCAAGAGCACCAACGGCTTCACAGCTAGCTCTCACGTGCGAGGACATCCATCCGCCTCCATCATCCCCTCCTCCATCACTGACTCATCAACCGGTATCTCAAGTCCATCACAAAGACGGACCTTCTTTCCATTCATAGAAGAGGTAAACGAAATATATCGACTTGCTTAGCTTCTATCTCTCTCTCTCTCTCTTCCCCCCTTTTCTCTCCCCCTCCCCCTTTTCTCCCCCTCCTCCTTCCGAGTCATGCAGTCCCATCGACTCCGCATAACCCCGCAAAAATCTTAGCTCAAATCAGCTCTCGACTAGAATATCGTGACTACTAGGAGGTAGTACTTTCCCCCTCCCCTCCCCTCCCCTCCCTCCTCGCTACGCGCCGCCGCGCGCCACCACTAAACCGATGGGATGAAGCGAGGCTCGAGCGAGATATATATAAGCGAGTAATTTAGTAATAGTAGTAGTAAATAAAATAAAAGGGGGCTTGAAACGATAGCTCGATGGTTTCTTTTTAGCGTTGATGTGTTGAGTTTTTTATACTTAGTTATAATTGTAATAATTGTAATAGTAATAGTATACTTGCGTTTTTATTAGTATTATTATTATCATTATTATTATTATTAGTATTATTATTATTAGTATTATTATTATTATTATTATTAGTATTATTATTATTATTATTATTATTATTATTATTATTATTATTATTATTATTATTATTATTATTATTATTATTATTATTATTATTATTATAATTATAATTATATATATATTAGAGGTATAGTTTCTTCTCTCTTTCTTTCTATAGGAGAGGAAGGATTTGGGGGGGGAGTATACTACTAATAGAGACTTATACGTTGTTTAGTATAGTTGGTAGGGTTAGTAGAGTTAAGAGAAGAGTACTATAAGTATAATAAGAGACGAGTTATAGGATTTTAGAGGACTAGGTTAGGATAGATATAGATAGATATAGATATAGATATAGATTTACGAGTAAGTAGATATAAGTAATAATTGAGTTAGGTATTATTACTACTATAGCCTTAGTTAGTTACCTATTAATTAATTCTAACTACTCTTTCTAATAGGAAAACAAAAAACAATAACCTATTAATATAAAACTAGAGAAATAACTTTTAGTTATAAGAATCAACGAATTGAGGTTAAAGTTAAGGATATAAAAGAATATACTAAGAGAAAGAGATAGTAAGAGGAAGAAGAAGAAAATCCGAGGTTACCCGAGTATTATCGCTTAGACACGAGTCAGAATCGTGACGTAGATAGGTTACTGGCGAGTCAGCGGGTCGGGCGAAGATAATGAAGCCAAGCCGAGGGTATCGTTCTTGGCGATGGAAAGGGGAGGGAGGTACTAGGAGGTAGTAATTTTTGAGGACGTTCCGACGACTATTATGACTGGGATTATTATTGAGACCCTAGTTCGAGATCAATCCTGTTACCTCAGTGACGCTATTGTTTGTTATCACAGCCTGAAGCGCATCCAAGCACAGCTCACAATGTACACACGCGCAATAGTCAAATCTCCCAATAGTCAAGTCTAATCAAGTTCACCTGCTACGCTGAAATTATGGATCTATTCGAACAAAGAATTCCACATCTAAAATGCTCCGCTTGCTTCCATACCGACGAGACTACGCAAAGTAACTCTTCCATAACACACCTTCCAAATCTTCCAACTGCTCTGGTTCGAATGCCTAGTAAAATTGATTAGCATCATTCACAATCTGAATGTACACATGTGATAAACTTACCTTGACGTCAACATGCCAAGTATCTTGCCTCGTTTTCTTGAAGTCGGCCAAAATGGTCTTGACACCCTTTCCGACAACTCCAGAATCTCCTGCCGCTTTGAGCGCGAGGGTTGCCAACACATCAGGCAACCATGCAGGCGGTGGAGATGTGTAAGGGAAAGCTTGCACCAAAGCACCAAGACCCAACACGGCAGCGTGGCGAGTGAGAACGCGCTTGTTTTGTTCAGGTGTGGGCGTTGAGACACGAGACTCTCCTGCGATGAGTGGCTTGCGTTTCGGCATCGGATTCTTCCTCAGGAGATCCGAGAAGCGAGCCTTCAGCTCTTGGACCATTTTGTCACGAAGCGCAATCGGAGAGCAGCGGATCATTCCACTCAATGTTGTCGCGGCGCCAAGACGGACCTCAAGTTGCACATCTGCTAACATGGCAGAGACACACTCAAAGAGCGCTTGTTGTTGTTTAGTTGACATGAGGAACAGCCGTCTAAAGTAGAGAATCTGGATTGAGATGAGGACTCGCAGACGCTGGTGCCAAGATGCAGCGTTGCGACCGATGCGAATCAGCGCGTTGATGAAGTCTGTGTCCTCACCAGCACGGTGTGGAATATTGGGCATGTGCCGGAAAACGTGGTACGCGAGGCCTTGCAGTTCAGGATCCTCCTTGATGTCCATCATATGTAGGAGCTGTTCAAGGAAAATATCTGGGAAGAATTTGGTGAGTTGTGTGCATTCGTAGGAGGAAAGAGTGGCATCGATCCAGATTAGGACCGTCTTTCCTGCTTGTGTGTAGGACGAGGGGGTTTGCTGTCCAGGTGTACGTTCTTTCCGCCACTTCTCGAGGCGCTCAAATACTTCCATAATGGTTTCTGAGAATTCTTCGGTCGGCTCGTATGGACGCACCCCGAGCGACGAAGCCCGGATCTGTTTTCGCAATAGAGCCGTGACTGTCGGATACGCCTCATAGTAGCGCGTGCGGTGGATAGTTGCCAATGTGTGGCCTATAGACTCTCGTACGCTTTTGTATGGATGATCAAGGTGCTCCATGAAGTCGTCTAGGATCGGCTGAGCCAATTGGAAATGCCATCCAACGTCGTTGATCATCTGGTTGAGCAAGGATATCTTGGAGCTTTCCTTGAACGCTGCACTTGAATTCATGTCCAGGCGGAAAGCAGATAGCCAGTCCACCAACGGCCAGGCACGACGTGGGTCCTTGGCTTGAAGTACAAGGTGCAGGAACGTTGTCCAGTACGAGGAGTTCTCTGGAGTCAGGCCATCTTGGAAAACGCGTTGTACGATGGGGAAGACATATTCCCAGACCTCTTCTCTCTGGTCTTGTTGAAGGTCCGGTGCAGCTGCGAGAAAAGCTCCCATGATTTCAGCAGTTGCACGATGTTGGTGTTTATCCATGCCGTCGCCATAGACAGCTTGGGTCAGGTCCTTGATGTCGGCGAAAGTCGCAACGGCCACACCAGAGAAGACAAGTTCAAAAGCATTGGTCAACATCAGCGCATTCGTCATGCGGAATCTGTCGGCGGAGGCGTCTCTTGGCTCCTGCTTCATGAAGGCAAAGTAGGTTGAGAACCAGTGGCGGTCCATCAGCTTTCCGATCAGACTCCTCGCGTCATGTTCGACCTCGTCATAATCGGCTTTTGGGGGGTTTGGGACAAAGGCAGAGAACTCCTCTCTCCAGACCAACCAACCAGGGTAGTCAAAGTCTACATAGTACTCTGCCTCCGGTTTTGCGAAGCTTGAAAGATAGTCCTCAACGAACTCAGGCTCCTCCTGGTCAACCTCTACTTGGATCTTGTCAGGAAGATCTTCTTGCATGAGCAGGTATTTCTTGTAATCGTGCTTGCACAGGCTTCGAGCACTGACGACTCCAAATATGCCATTCAGTGCTCCATGGTAGAGTCCGCGCAGATTTGGGTGAGGGTCGATTGTGCCTTTCGTGACCAATTCGATCAGTGTAGGCGAAGCAATAGTGTCAAACCGGACCCCAAGATTCACAACGATCGCTGCTGTGCGCTGTGCTTGTTTCCAGTGACATGTGCGGACAGTCTCGATTAGCTCTCCTGCAAGTACCATCTTCTTGTCTTCGACCTTGTTACGACGCTTCTTGATGAATTGAGCGCGCTTCTCGATCTTCGTTGTAATCTTGTCATCAATTTCGGGGGCAATGGATTCCAAGATGTCCTCATCCAGAATCACCATGCGTTCGAGAGGTTTGCCCATATCCATGACTTGATACAAAGCGTTGGCGACCAATTTCTGGATGGATTGTTTGTCTGCTGTAGTGGCGTCGACGAATGTCTTGATCAAACGGGGAGTAAATCTCCAGTCTCGACCGATTGTCTTGGCGAGACTGCCAAACAATAACGAGAACATAGCGCCCTTGATCCTTGGGAAGTCTTGAGCTTTGACTGCCTTTTCGAGCGCGGTGAGTAATGGAGGGATCACGAGTGGACGAGCACCAATGACACATTTCACTGCAGATTCATTGGCACCCTGTGCCGTGCGTCGTATTTCAGTGTATACAGAAACACTGGACTCGGCCAAGTCCATAAGCATTTGGACTTGCAAGTCGTCCTTGTCGCGAGGGTTTGCATTGTGTCTCAAGCGTTGAAGGTGGTAGACATTGGCCCTGCGGACAAGCAACGGACGCGGATATTCTTTTCTCAGCCCACTGAACTTGTACGGATGAATGTCGGCTGCGAGTAATCGTGTCACTCGATCCAAGACGTGTGCAGAGCGCTCGATGCCGACATCGACGAACCATGCGCGGTATGCATTGTAAAGAGCGTTGAAACACTGTACGTCGTCCTGCTGGAATTCAACTAAGAATGAGTGAACCTGGTGGAGCGCTTGACCGGCGACGCGACGCAGGCGGTGAATTTCTTCGTACTCAGCACTTCCTCTATCCAATGGGTAGCCGGTATTGTACTGGAACACCAGTTTTCCATCATCGTCATCAGCTTCGCCTAGGCTGAGCTGATCATCTTCAGAGTCAGATGAGTCGAGGTCCATCTTGTCTTCCACAGCCGCCGCAATTTCTGCAACCTCGTCATCCTTTGACGCATCGCCACCAGTTTTGTCAGAATATTTGGGATCGATCAAACAGGAGACACCGGACAACACCAGCCTTAGAAGGGTGATATTCCGCGACACTTCATCAGACCAGTCTTTTCCAGTGCCATCACGCTTGATTGGAGATGCAGAGCCCGTGAGACTCTGCAAAGATTTGATCGCGCTTCCTGCTTGGCTTTTGAAGAGCTCGATGGCAAATGTGACCTCTCCAGCACTGGGCTTATGCCAGTTTATGGTCAGTTGTTGGGGATCGGCATACCGACCCCAGTCAGAAGCCGTGAGACCACGAGCCAAATCTTTTGGTTCAAAAATGGAGAAGTCCAGTGTGTATGTCAGGGTGAGGTTGAGGAGTAAATGATGGACGAAGTTCGAGACGTGCACAGTAGGAATACCTCGACACCGCTCTTGCATGAAAGCTGCGATATCAAACAAATCATCCTTGTACTCGAGCACAGCATCACCAACATGTACCACATACATGCTAAGAAGACTGATGTGCCAGACGAGGGCGCGATCCCTGGGTAGGACTTCAGATCCTGTCGTTCTTGAGGAGCCAGCACCATTGTCTTCGATCTCCACACGGATGCTTGCAAGTACTTCAGGTAGGAGTCGCCTCAGGGCTTTCTTGGGATTGATCTTGACGAGAGCATTGCAGATGAATGCCATGGCATCTCGAGCTTGGTGAACAACATGATTGCTGGTGAATGTGGCGACTCTATTGAGAGCAATATCATAGAGCTCGGGAGAAAGCGCAGCAAGAAGTGGCGTGAAGGTGGCAGGTAGAGTGTTGACCACGTTCTCTTCCGGCGATCCGCTGCGAACGCGAGATGCATCGGGCAGATTTTGAAGCAACGTGAAGACGCGATCAAGGAAGGAGTTGACGAACTCCGCGAGCTCCGTTGTTGACGAACGCAAGATAGCTTCTTCATCTTCGTCGCTCAACTCTGAGGCATAATTCAGCTCCACGTTGGCGCCCTCGTGATCCAAACGATCGACCTGTTCGGTGATCCACTGCAGAGCTATTTGCTTGTCTTCGTGAGTATCACTAGGGGTTTGTACTCCACTTGCAACGGCACTGGCACGGGAGATCATATCGTAGTCATCTGAAGATCCTTCGTATTTGGCGTCATCGCGTACTTTTTCTTTCGTGAGATCGTGAAAGGGAATCTGATATGCGACCGACTGGATGAACGACAAGGTGTGCATAGTCTTCTCAAGATCGTTTGCATCTATGCCGGGAAGAGCCAAACCAAGCAAGGTCGTGATGTGGCATCTATAACCTTTGGTTCGAGACATGACCTTGGCAAGCATTTGCAGCGATCGAATCGATGAGATGGTTCGATGGACCTCGACCAGTCCCTGCATCGAAGGGTAGATCCTTTGCAGGGCACCAGGAAGAATCAGGTCTGGCTCTAGGAATGCCAAACTTTGCAGTGTTGAAAGTGAGAAGTTCATGGCGGTGCCACTTTTCGCATAAATGCCCATGAAAATGACCTCACGTAGGCAGAGCACAAAGCGTCGCTTCACTGCGTCATTCAGCTTTCTCTCTTCTAGAATCTCCATTTCTCCACTCCGTTCCCGATTCCATCGCATCACGAAGAAATCGGCTAGATAATAGACGAGCTGGGACAGTGTTTTCGTCCAGCCGCCGGAATTCGAGGGATGGAAGAAGGTCTCCACGGCTTGTATCAAACCTTCAAGATTGGCTAGAATCGAATTCGGCTTAGTCAAGCAAGCTGGGGATAAAGACATGACTATCCAGCGCGCGATATGATGCGCGATCGGATGCTTTCGCTGATCCCGATCCAGAATGATTGCCAAACCAGCGTTGAGGTCCACAGTATGCGAATAAGCAGAAGAGGCTTGACCAACTGGAATCTCGAGAACCCGCAAGATAGCAGTAAACATCGTCGAAGATTGCTCTTCGGTCAATATGCCATAAGCCGAAAATGGTACATGAGGACATGACAGAGTGTCGCGGGCAAGACGAGATAGAATGTCGATGAAATGCACATCAAACAATCGAGATCTATTTACCAGCGACCAAATATGAAAAAATGTCGGCAGATAGTATTGTGGTCTCAGCTCCGCTTTGTCCTCGGGACCAGGATGTGTTGGAAGAAGAAGGTTGAGCAGTCCAACCACGACGTAGGCATTCTCAGCAAAAGACGTGCTGAAAAATGGCAGGAATTCATCGAGCATCTCCGGGATATCTTTCGGGTCGAAATATATTTGCGCGAACGTGCAGATTTTGGTGAGGGTACGAGCATTGCGTTTGATGGCGGCGCTGGTAGCGGTGCCAGATTCGCTAGGAAGCACAAAGACCTTGATCTCCTTGTACAGCGGCCTCCAATCCAGCATGAGGTCCTTTCCAGGTCTGAGGTAATGCTTGCGCCTTTTGAAACGTCAGTCATTGTCCGTTGTCGTCGCCAAATAGTATCGCAGCATGACTTACTTGGTCAGCACCATAAACATGCTCGCGAATCTCTCTGCCACCACATAGTCCAAGCCAGGCGCAAGGGCGAGCTCGTAGTAGAGCTTGACCAATTTCACCCGAGTCTCGCGTGTCATGTCGAACTTGAGGGATAGCCATCCTCGAATCTCTCTGGTCCAATGCACAGCACCTGGTGAGAAATCGCCGGCCGATACAGCAATGTACAGATTCTTGATGCATTCGTCCAAGTTCCTTTCCCTCTCTGCTTGATCTTCTGTCTCGTACGGGAGATAGCTGAAATACGGAAAGGTACGAGGTCGCGTGCGGGCGGATCTCGAGGGGTCGTTGCCATCCTTCTCTTGCCATTCCACGCCTGGAGTTGATGCTCTTGATATCTCATTCCCATTTGCAGGTTGTAATGAGCCAACCAGCTCTGATATCCGATCGTGAGCCATGATGGCGGTGGCCGTGTGGGGAGGCCAAGCTTGAGCTTGAGCTCGATCTCGAGGAGGTTGGAGGTTGGGGTAGCGATGTCTTGGTGCAAATGACTCCGAAGCTCCTGTGGGGTAGGCGCAAACTAAATCTTGAGCAACCTCGATGGGTTCAGGCTCGGGGCGCCTCGTGTGATCTACGACTAAATATTGATTGCGGCAATGCTAATGGTGCTGCAACTGGGTGTGACCCGGTGGAGTGTTGAGAATGCGGGATAGAACAACGGCGCACGATTTTGGTAATGATGATTTGGAAGCGATTCGAGTAAGATGGGGATTTCTTCACAGGTCCTCGTCGTGGGCTTCGGATGTGGCACAACGCATGCCGATGTCGAACGGGAGTGTTGGAGTCGGGTACCTTCAAGTGGTGACACAAACTTGATCTCGATGAACCCGTCAACTAAAAACAAGAACTAACCAGACCCAGAGCTGCTGGGACTTTTGTTTTGCAGGGGCTCCAGCGGGCAGTAACCTGGCTTATGAAGCGCTGGAACTCGTCTGTCAGCCGGAATCTATCAGGCTGAAAGCAGTACGTAAACTCGGTCGCGGACCTCGAAGCTTCGTTTCCAAGGTTAGGTTAGGCAACTCAAGAACGCGTCGAGTCCTCAATTGCACCCGACTCGATTGCCACACCACATCGCCTTGGTGCTGTTTGCAATTTAGCATTCCATCCGAGCTCAAGCGACAAACAAATCACCTGAACTCTGCTGATCTCGACTTGTTATGGCACAGTACTGGGATATTGACGCGATTCTCACGGATTCACTGGTAATTGACCACACGCGCCACAATCAACGCGATTACTGACTATCCGCTAGAAAGTACCATCTACCTTCGAAATCACCGTTGCAAACTTGGGATACCTCGACGGAAATCCAGGCTCCACAGTATGCTCACCCCCTTGCTCCACTTTGCAACTCCGGAATGTGTATTCATGGGAACGTAGGTCAAAAAGGGCACAAAGCTCGAACTCCCATTATGGCTCGCAGAAATGCTTGCAGTATCAGAAAACCAAGACGGAACATCGACCCTCACACTCGATCTTCCGCATTGTCTATCACCTCGCGTCCTGAACGCGCTGAAAGCGGATCCTCGAACGCTGGATTTGAGAGCATTGGCACCCCACTTCTATGCTCTTGGAGCAAGAATGCTTGAGCTTTTCGAAGAGGACGAGGTTTGCGATGTACTGGCTGACGTAAGTCGGGATAAGACTACAGGCACTTGTCCATACTGATGAAGTGCAGTCTTTCAAGAAACGCGCAAAGGAGATTGCAGATCAAGCACATAATCCGCGCGGTGCGTTGGGAGAAGGGGCGGAATTCTTGAGAGGACTGGATGAAGAAGAGAGACAGCGTGAGTGGTCTGTCAACTTGAACCTTGGATATGACTAATTCAGGTTCCCAGTATTCAAGGCAGTACACGAAAGCGCAAAGAGTGTGCGATCGTGGATGGCGGACCTGAAAAAGACATAATGGCGGGGAGCAATCGATACAGGTCGATACGAGAGATGCACTGCGTGTCTACAATGCATACTTTTGCCAGGTTTTTCTTAAGATGACGATTTGACTGGAAAGAGTGTGCTATTCAAATCGTCGCCGAGTCTCAGCCTCTCTCCGGTCCACCTCGAACATGGTTTTGCCTGCCAGTTCTTCTACTCGGCTTCGAGTTTGATAGCCTGTTCAAGTAGTAGCCGAATACATCGCTTTCCGTCCCAATATCAAAGTGCTTGTAGTTCCATGAAGTTTACCTTTGTGCGGCAATCCGCGAAATAGTGATGTGTATTGCGAGTATCCAGGCATTGTTGCGGAAGTCATGCTATCCCGACGGCCGGGCCTATCGAAATGCGGCGACTCAGGACTCAGCGGCCTCTGATGCATAGAACAGGGCAGCATCTGCTCCCCGTTACCCCATCCCATCCCATCTTCTGCTCAAATCCAAGCCCGACGATACTCGTATCCCCTTGAAGCGTCGCAGCGAGCAGCAATGCTCCACGACCCGCAGCTGAGGTCAGAGGATGGTGATGGTGATGGTGTGGGTGGAGAAGACGTCGAGGTAGGAGCCATCATTGGCCATGACCATGACGGTACTGCTAGCTATCTTCAGGTTACTATATTCTTCACGATACAGCCTCAACTGCGCGGGTGCTTTCGGGTCTTCCTCCTCCGCAGACCTAGACCCTATATACTGACGCACCCCTTCTCGAACTTCCTCCCCTCCATCACGTCTTGACCGCTTACTGCAGAGAGAAATCTCTGTCTTAGCCTCAGGCCACACATAAATCGCCACCATCTCGGCGTCCTTTTGCGCATTCATATTCAGAGTGTGAGAGTCGTCCTCAGTAATGGTCACTGTCGCCTTTCCTGCGACCTTCAATCAATAAGCGAAAATGAACTGTCCCATAAGAACAGACCCAGCCCCCGATGAAGGGCACAACCAAAATCCTCCAGAGCTCGCGCGTGAGATCACCACAAACAACTCCCTAAACCACAGGAGGAATAGCACCAGCTCGAGAAACACGAGAATACATCTTGACGACGGCAGCCATGGAACAATGGGAGAAGAAACAGCAGCCAAAGAGGATGGTTCACGCAGTGCGGCAAAGGACGGCAACCAGGTGAAGGTGGATGTGCAACGGGGCAAGAGTGACATAGGGTCGTTGTTTGGCGTGTTCGGCGCCGGAGGGCAGCCAAATGAAGGAGATCAGTCATGGTTTGCAGGCAAGACACACAAGCTCAAGAAAGTATTGGTCAAGTACAGCAAATTCATCGGACCTGGTTTCATGGTGTCTGTGGCATACATCGACCCTGGTAATCCTCTCAATTGTACCCACGAAATGTTCACAAAGCTAACAGCTCCTAGGAAACTATGCCACTGATGTCGCTGCCGGTGCTTCATTCCGCTTCCGCCTCCTGTTCATGATCCTCGTTTCCAACATATTTGCCATTTTCCTACAATCGCTTTGCGTCAAACTCGGGACTGTGACTGGTTTGAATCTGGCAGAGAACTGCAAGGCACACCTCCCTCGCTGGTTGAACTACGTCCTGTACTTCTTTGCAGAGGCGGCCATTATAGCGACAGACATTGCAGAAGTCATAGGCACGGCTATTGCTCTCAATGTGCTGCTCAAGGTTCCTCTTGTAGCTGGCTGCGCCATTTCAATTCTTGACGTTCTCATCATTCTCTTCTTCTACAACCCATCTGGCATGTCCATGCGCGCTCTGCGAATCTTTGAAGCATTTGTTGCTCTGCTCGTCCTAGGCGTCGTGGTTTGCTTCTGCTTCCAGCTTAGTCTGATCAAGGACACGAGCGTTGGAGAGGTATTCAAGGGATATCTGCCTTCTTCAGCGCTCATCAAATCCAAAGGGTGGGCTCTACTCGCTCTTTCTTCCTGACACTTTACTGATCATTTCACAGTCTATATCAATCGTGCGGTATCCTAGGCGCAACTGTGATGCCTCACTCGCTCTATCTTGGTAGCGGTATTGTCCAAGCCCGACTCAAAGACTTTGACGATCAGCGCAATGAGGAGCGCGAAGCTGCAGGTCTTGTGCCTCACAACTCCTCAAGCCTCTCAATAGCCTCAGACGAGAAATACCATCCATCCCTCCCTGCCATCAAGTCATGCTTCAAATACTCCATAATCGAACTGGCATTCTCCCTCTTCACCTTCGCTCTCTTCGTTAATTCCGCCATCCTTATCGTAGCTGGAGCCTCTTTGTCCAAGCTCCCAGCCGATGAGATCGACAAAGCCGATCTTTTCAGCATTCATGACCTTCTTTCAAAATCTCTGGCGCCAGCTGCAGGTACTGTGTTCGCCCTTGCACTTCTTCTCAGTGGCACCTCTGCTGGAATCGTCTGCACTATTGCAGGACAAATGGTTTCAGAAGGACAACTGAACTGGACCGTCAAACCCTGGGTTCGACGCCTCATCACACGATCCATTTCTATTACGCCTTCTATCATCATTGCTGGTGCTGTGGGAAGAGAGGGCTTAAGTCAAGCGCTGGAAGCCAGCCAAGTTTGTCTCTCTATCATTCTTCCTTTTGTCTCTGCGCCCCTTATCTGGTTCACATGTCGTACGAGGATTATGTCTGTGTGGGCGGAGAGTGAGATTAGGGTTCCTGGCAATTCGGAAACTGGTGAAAGCTCTGATCGGCCGGTTATCAACAGTGGAGGGCAGAGTCAGGTGGATAATAACATACCTGATGGTGGACGTATGGTGGTTATGAGGAACAATCTCCTCACGTCTGTGGTGGCATTGATAATTTGGACAATCGTGGTTGTGATGAATGTTGCGTTGTTGGTGTTGGTCGGGATGGGAAAGACTTGATTCTGTGCCTGGATACGGAAACGAAGGAAGAAGGCAACGGGATCATGGTTTGCTCTCAGGTGCTGGGAATGCGGTCCCGACTTCGGTACGAACTATTGAGTCAGCAAAGAAGAAGTGATACGGACATCTGGTTCAAGATCCACTCCCTCGAGTATGATCAGGGAAGGATATGGGACATCTCTGCTGTCTTCGAGATGGTGCTTATCAATCTAAGTAGTAATCATGAACCCACTTTTCCATCAACACCTGTCGCCAACATGTACCCAACCAGTACAGACAAGTGAAAGCGGGGTTGAACTTCGAAAAAAAAAAAAAAAAGTCTGGCATTGGTATCGAGTATATCGCTTCACAAGCATATCAGGCTATATGCAAAGGTCGCTCGAGGCAATATGTAATCCATCACTCATCTCATCATCACAATTCGTTCCCATTCCTATTCCACTTCCGCTTCCACGCATCTTTCTTCCATCCCCACAATCTCATCATCATCCTCCCCTATCTTCCTATCATCCTCGAAATGCAAATGCCTCTGTAAAGAAATCTTTGGGAATCCAGCCACATCAAAAGTCGCATACAGGCGAAAAGTTCCCGCTACCCATGCGTTAATTGAGGAAGGTGAGAGGTCATGCCACGTGGGACAACTCAAAGAAGAAGCGAATGTGAAACGGGTGTCGACAGGATCTCAGGAGTCCACCATGCCGGACGTATCTCGTCCTCGTGTAAGCGCCACCGGTATTAAACGCCAATAAGCCAACCAATAAACAAGTCCATGCTTGCCGTCAATACAGGGAGGAGAAAAGAGAAGATGCTACTCCGGTATTGAACAAAGAACTTCTGGTAGTTCAAGTGGGGAATCGAAAGGGAAATCCAGATAGTGATGAAGGTATTTCATCTTGCACACCTCCATGCCGTTCAGGAATGAGCGCTTCGGCTCGACACGACTCTGTGGCGGTGATCGATCCAGGACTGTAGGTATGTCGTAGCACTATAGAGGCTCTCCAAAGCTCTATCTAGTCCAAGAGAGCAAACATGTTGACGTCTAGCTGTAGTCCGAAATATGGTATATCGATCGTAGAAAGCAGGCCCGTTCAAACGCCGAATCATTGCACATACAAATCGACTTCTCCCATGGCTCCCATAATCGCGCTCTGTTGCTGATCGCGCCACGTCTCCAGCGCCATTTGTACATCCTCGTCGGACTGGATACTGATGTAATCGCCTTCGTCCATGTACTTGAGCTTCGTCTGACCTGAGCTGAGCGTCATGTTGGTTGAGCGCTGTAGTTTGGCATCAATCCGGTCTTTTAGACTCTGGTACGTGATGTTGGTAGGGACCACTAATGTCATTACGGTCTGTGCAACGGGAACGTGGACCTTGACTTTGAGTTGCGTTGGCGTTGCCATATCCGGACTTGGTGGAGATTGCGGTCGTTGATCTATTGATGAAGCTGGTGTCATAACCCTAGCATCGATAGATCCGGGCGTGCCTGAGCGATCAATTTGCGTAATCGTACGATTCAGCGGAGGCGGGTACTGCGATGCGCCATATAGATCATGTAGTCCGGGAGTGGGAATACTTCTTGGTGGTGGCATTCTTTGCTGCTGAATGGCAACACTGGGGGAGCCCGTCGCGGCCCGGATTGGCATTGCTTGTAGGTGTAATTGTGGCGATCCAGTGCGAGCTCCCATGCCAGGTTGATAGGCATAATGTTGGGGGAAAGGAGGCAGTTCAGGGACTCCAGGTTGTTGAGGGGCGGCCGTTCGTGGAACAAGACTGTTCGATATGTCTGGTGTGCTAGCAGACCGCGATCTGGCGGCTTGCTGAGCCATCTGCGCTGCAGTCGCACCTGGAGGTAACGATGGCCGCTGGTTTGTCGCGGTCCTGTTGTAGTTATTGAAAGGGCCGTCACGGGAGCCCTTTCGTGGTATCGCGGGTGCGGTATGACGACCAGCCGCGGCGTGTTCCTCATACTGTCGTGGGAAGTATCCTTGCATTGATCCATGTTGCCCCGACATCATTGATTGCATTGACATTTGTCCACTACTCCGCGTCGAGACTGGTGATTCTGTAGTGGGGGAGAAGTATGAGTCCATCGCGTTCTGATCTGGCGTCGATGCGGCCATGGGCTGGCCATTAGGGCCTTGTGTGCGTACTTGTAATGGTGCTTGGGCGCCTAGTGGGAATACTGCAGGTGCCACGCCTCTCGAGCCATATTCCAGTGTGTTGCCTCTCGAACGCATCTGGTGCAGACTGGTGCTCGAATCATTTCTGCCATTCTCGGAACCTTGATGATAACTTGAGTGAACAGTGCTGCTGTCTGTGTCATCGTCGTCATCATCGTCCATCTCTTTGTACGGGTTCACCTGAGGTTCGCCTTGATTGCGCAGCCACTCGTACTGCGTATCAGACACGTTGGCCGTTTTCAAGCTGCTGCTCGCGCGTTGCATCTCTGCCCAGACTCGTCGCTGGGTATCGACCTGTTTTGCCCATTTCCTCATGATATCCTCGGCCGGGAACTTGATTGTGAAGTACTCAATGCCGGGATCACCCTTCCAAAAGATCTGGCAAGTATAGTAGCCTAACGTTGGTCAGCTTGATGTCTAGGACGCGTGAAAGTGAGCGTGTGCGTACCAGGTTTGCTCTGGCACACAGTATCGGTGACGTTTTGCATGAAGATGCGGCCTTTGAGCTGCAGGCGAGTTCTGCCCTTCTTGTCCACGGCATTCTTCGATTTGTTTTTCGATTTGCTGGGGTTGATCTCTTTGCAGCAGAGTAGGATCATCTGGAACAGGTATATTTTGTACTTCGTCTGGACAGTTAGCCACTGGCGTCAATCGTCATCGAAGCTGCGAATGCTCACCTCGCGTTCCTCATCCTTCCCACCAGAAGCGCCATTCTTGATGACCTGATGAGAACCATACAACAGAAGATCTCCGAAGCTTCCCAGTCGATGCCCCTTCCAATCTTCAACGCGCTCTTTTAATTCTTCCACGGCTGCATTACGCTCCTCTGTATGGACGGCTTCATTGGTGCGCTGAAGGACTGCAGAAGCAGCCTCAATTCCTGCCGTAATTTCCTGCTTCCGTTCTTCGCTGAGGTTGCCTTTGTCACGGAGTTCTTTTAGCAGCAGTGGATATTTGGCCAGGCGCTGAAATGGTTTGAGTAGGAAAGAGGACAAGACTGTGGCATTCTCGACCATAGACAAGAGCTCCGGTGGGCCACCTGTCAATCTAAGCTTGTCAAACTCCCGCAGCGCTATTTCCTCGCACTTCTTTGTGTTGGCAATATAGGGTTCATAAACGTTGAATGCCTCTCGATACAGGGTAAAAAGGCCCCCCCAATTCTGCTGATCTTCAGGGAGTGCATTTGTCTGCTCCACGCGAATGAGAAATCGGCGCTGGAAATCAAGCAGTGCGTTCAAATTCAGGAAGATGTCGTGGACCAAGTCCCCGGAAATTATGTTCTTCTCTTCGACCAGTTTTTTGAAATCCTGTAGGAGTTCCAGATGGTGGACATAAGTTCGTTCTGTCTTGACCAGCTCTTCGACAATATGCTGGCGCTGGGTTTTGCCTTTGGCCGCCGCTCCATCTCCAAGAGCCTCCTCGTCATTGATGTCTTGAATGGAGCCATTTGCCACCAGGATGTCCAGGACGCGGTTCAAAACTCTGGTTACTTTCACAAATCCCGTGGTATCGTCCCCATACAAATCCATTATAGTGAAGCACTCCTCGGTATTGAATTTGAATTCGCGGATACAGGCGGTGATAAACAGCATGGCCGCTGCTTGGTCACGCTTTGTTTTCTTCTGGTCGCTCACTTTGACTCGCTGCTCTAGAGGGTGGGCAGAGTTTATGACATCGAGCAGAGGATAGCCTTGCCGCAAGGTCCTCCAGACCAAAGTCACAGGATCCACATCTTCGTTGCATGCCTCGGCGTCGTCCTCCTCCTGAAGCAGGGCCTGTTCACACTCGGGAATGACCCTCAAACGCTGACGCAGCATCTTGCAGATCTGGAAGAGCGATGCTTCGCTTCCGGCGCGCTTGTTGAGGACATTGTTGTTGGCCAGGATGGGAGCTCCGTTCGCGGCGCCGTCGACAGAGCTCGGCATGGAGGCCGGATTTGCGAACAGGGTGGATGTGGACGTAGCGGCGGTCGAGCTGGAGGCGCGCAGAGTCGAGGCCTGGGAAATGGAGGAGAAGTGGGAGGTGTTCGCGTTTTGTCCTTGAGTGGTCATTGTCCCTTGGAAGCTCTTGAGGCGGGTTGCGGGGGGCAGTTGTGAGGGCGCTGGGGGATAGTTGCGGGCCGAGAAGTGGTTGGAGACAATTTCCATAGCTCGTCCTCAGTCATTCGAGGCCTTGCACTCGAGAGGGAGTCTGCTTGTCGGCGTGTCTGGCTCCTGTGGAAGTACGAGATGTCCTGGCTTCTTGATATGGCGGTGTCACCCTAGTCTTTTGCAACGGGGCGCTTGCATATGGGTCAGCGCACGGGGATTGTCCGAAGAAGCAAGGCTGGTGTATGCGAGTCGAGGTGGGAGAGTATCGATAAGATGGGCGGATGGGTGGGTGTGGGTGTTGTTGGTGCAGTGTGGGTGTTGCAAATGGAAGGACTGCTCAACGGGCACCGGGGAATAGTCGCGATACCAGCTTGTTCTAGGGATGTCTGAAACGCCTGACGACAAGGAAGATGTCTGCATAACGCCCGCTTGTCTGTTTCCAATTGCACAATACAGTATATTATTATCCAAAACTAGCTAAATGGAAGATCTCTTGCCATTGTGGCATTTCTATTGCTACTAGCATATCCGTATAGTACAGTACATCCTGCCATTGCCATGACACTGCGCTCGAGTATGGCTTTGGCTTTGGCTATCCATATGGCACCGGCACTGGCTGTTGATAAGGTATTGATAAGGTATTGACTGATGGTATTGTTCCACTCTGACAGTTGCTACTGCATACCTACTCCGTACTATGTATGGTACGTACCATACACCTGTACCTACCTACCTAGGTCTGTAACTGTACCTACCTACCTAGGTCTGTAACTGTACCTACCTACCTAGGTCTGTAGCTGTACCTACCTACCTAGGTCTGTAGATACATACACCTGTACCTACCTACCCAGGTCTGTGGTATACATACACCTGTGTTTACTAGGTCTGGAGTAGACTTGGACATATACCGCCAAGAACCACCGTTGGTGATTACATAGCCTGCGCGGAATGAACGATATACACATCCAACGAATCCATCTGTGAAGGGGAAGGCAGAGTGCCAGAGTTGGGCCGAATGCGCCTACTACTGTGTTGCGTCTATTCGCCAAATGACAGGCCTGACATGTTCAGCAAGGAGCGACTCATCCTTTCCAAGCCAATCTGGTTGGGCGCTTGTATAGGCCGCTGCATCGCTTGCACGCCTGCAAGCCTGCACCACTCGATTCCATGATCCTCCCCTACCTACAGCGCCTGAGTCGTGGTCGTGGATGGAGCATGCAAGAGCTGCAAGACACCGCAGTCATCCGCCATCTCAAAACATAATAGGCTCATCCACTCCTACTGCTACCTGCTACCATCAACACTGTACACACCTCCTGACCTCGATACATACCACCCCCACACGCTACCTGCAACACTGGCGCCGCTCTGTAAATACCTCAGCTAGGCTGCGACTCTGTACCGAATAATCGACCAACAACCATGGCAGACCCTTTCAGGAACAATGGCCCGCTGCCGCCATTCGCCCCATCGTTCCTACAGAGCTTCAAATCGAACATCTACATCAAGGATGAAGGCTACTCCGAAGATACGCGGAGCCAGGCTGGGAGTGAGATGCGCGCCGATTCGAGGATGGGCGAGGTCGAGGGCGAGGGCGACATGATGGACCAAGATGCTTCTCCATCCGGACTGCCAGATTGGGTCATAAACATGAACGAGACGGAACGGAGAGGTAAATAGACAGCTGTGGAATCACTGGCATGCGCAGACTGGCTGACAGTGAACAGAATTTGCATACGCCATAATAAGGTCCCTACAAACTTCCTCCATCGCCAATATCGTCGACCGACTCAACCCACTCCTCCACATTGATCCTGTGCAATACCTCCCTCCAGAGCTCACATTCCAGATCTTTTCCTACCTCGAACCACGATCTTTACTCACTGCTTCAATGTTGAGCAAGCCCTGGCGAAGTCAGACTTTGGATAGCAGACTATGGCGTCAAATGTTCGCCGGAGAGGGCTGGGCTGCTAATTCCAAAGCTGCCGGGGCCTTTGTGAATGAGCAGAGAATCGAAGTACAGCGAAACGCCGAGCGAAAGTCCCGGATTCGACCGGCGGAGGATGTGGACGATGCAGAGATGAAATCACCAAAGAAGAGGGTGCGAGATCGCCAACTTTTTGGTGAAGGCTCAGCACCATCAAGATGGACACCTGGCACACACTCCCCTCTACAATGGGCAACGCAACACGGACCGGTCGAAGCTGACGAGGATGCAAGGATGGAAGATGCGCCCAACAAGACTTCGGATGACGTCGAGGTAGACTCGGCGATGCAGTCCCCTCCTCCATTTGATCTACCTTCCATCCGGGATGTGATTGACCCTCCTATAAAGACATCACTACTACTGAATCCGCGCGTCGACCCAAGACTCAACTGGCAATATCTTTTCAAACAAAAGCGGAGACTGGAGGCCAATTGGATCGCGGGCAAATACAAGAACTTTATGCTACCTCATCCTGCACATAAAGAGGAAGGTCATAGAGAGTGTGTATATACGATCCAGTACTCTGCAAATTATTTGGTCAGCGGTAGCCGAGACAGAACCTTGCGCGTCTGGGACATTAACACACAACGATTACATCTGCCGCCTTTGACGGGACACAACGCCTCTGTCTTGTGCCTACAATTCGACGATAGTCCTGAACAAGATATCATCGTATCGGGTGGGAGTGACTGCCACGTCATCATCTGGCGATTTTCCACTGGGAAAGTCATTCGAAAGCTCGAACACGCTCACTCGGAATCCGTGCTGAATCTCAAATTCGACGACCGATACCTCATTACGTGCTCTAAAGACAAGACGATTAAAGTTTGGAGTCGGCACGCACTTCTACCGACAGACGACGCCTATCCCATTCGTGGGATCTCGTCATCGGCAAGATTCCCTTCCTACATCCTCAATCTCGACAATGTGCTCGAGACTGAATTGAACTATATAAAGCCACTTCGAGAGCATTCCCTGCTGATGACCTTGGAGGGACATGGCGCGGCAGTCAACGCCATCCAGATATTGGGAAATCAAATCGTTTCAGCCTCAGGGGATCGCCATGTCAAGATCTGGGACGTCAAGACTGGTCAATGTCTGAAGACCATCTCCGGCCATGCCAAGGGCATTGCTTGTGTGCAGTTCGATGGTCGTAGAATTGTCAGCGGAAGCAGCGACGAGACTGTTCGAATCTTTGATCGAGCCACTGGCGCTGAGGTGGCCTGTCTTAAGGGCCATACAAACCTGGTGCGAACGGTCCAAGCCCGATTTGGCGATGTTGCAGGCAGTGAGGCCGCTGAAGAGCAGGAAGCTCGCGACATTGATCGCCAATATTACAGCGCCAAACTTGACGGCACTCTGCAGTCAAAGCTATTGACCAGGGAAGAACGCCGCGCGCGAAATCCTGGAAGTCGAGATCCCAAGGATATCTTTGCAGTTGGTGCCAAACTTCCTCCAGGGGGTGGTGGAAGCAAGTGGGCTCGCATTGTGTCTGGTTCGTACGACGAGACTGTCATCATCTGGATGCGTGATGAAGATGGAATATGGATTCCCCTGCACAATTTACTGCAATGGCAGGCAGTCAGTAACGCTGGGGGCGATGTCCGGCGCCCACAGCAGCCTGCACATGTGCACCCACAAAATGCCACTATTGCGCAACAGCAGTTGGCTGCCATGATGACCGGTTTGCCGCCTAATATGACATTTCCGCAATGGTTTGCTCAACACGGGAACACTCTCTCTCAGCAACAACTTCAGCAGTTGCACGCGCACTGGACACACCAACTGAATCAAATCAATCAGGCAAATCAGACAAATCAAGTGGCATCAGCAGCTGCGACAACTCATACGACAACTACGACAGTAGTCCCTCCTCAAGCCGGCCACGCACAAGCACCTGCGAACAACGCGGCAGTACCAGTCCCTCTCATCCCGGCCCAGTGGCTCAACAACCTTCCACACCACCCAGCAGTTCCAGTGACCATTCAGGCCACACAGCAAACGGCGCACGCGAATGCAGCGATGACTAACGCAGCTATTCAAGCCAACAATCAACATCTTGCTCAGATCCAAGCCCAAGCTGCGGCTTTACAAGCTGCACATGCTCATCATGCCCATGCAGCCGTTGCAGGAGGAAATCCTGCACCTGCGGCGCATGCTGCGGCTGCGAATACAACCACTGGTGGCTCCAGGGTCTTCAAGCTCCAATTTGATTCTAGGAGGATCATTTGTTGCAGTCAGGACCCCAACATTGTCGGATGGGATTTTGCAAATGGGGACAAGCAGATCGAAGACGCTGCGAGGTTCTTCGGAGAAGATTGCTAGTCAAGCCCAATTCTCGTCACTCCTGCGATCTCTTGCGAGCAATGATCTTCTTTCTGCATTCTAACAGGCATCTTTGGTGGGCATTTTGGCATTTTCCGGTCGTTCATTTTGGGGAAGTGATGGAACATCATTCCCCTCTTTTTTCACGGCCCATGAAACTTGTTTGGAGACAGTTCCGAGCGCAGCGTGGCGATGACATGGGCGTACTTTGTTTTCGATCTGTAAACTTGTGTGAAGTAGCTTAGACTTCTTGTTGGCTCTGCTATGTAGGATCTCCAGCTGTCATGACTCTTCTGTAAATGAGAGAGTCTCATGTGAATAATATATCTCACTACACTTGTCCATGACTTAGACGTTCGATGGCTATTTGTGAGAAAGAGATAAGGTACGACCGTGATGGACTGCGACTTGGAAGCCTTGTTGGATCCCCATCGAAGTGTAAGATTTTAGTGACCATGGATACCTTACCATCCATTAGAAGTCAACAGAGAGAGAAGCATGACCGTGGCAGATTAGGCAGGAGAAGCCCGGAGATTGTTCGGAGAATTTTCCAGGTCATCAAATCTTCCTTGTCCACGCAATGCGTCTTCGCCTTCCATTTTCACATCACCTGGCCTCCCGTCTGCCTGAATTCCTTTGTCTTGGAGGATTTGATGCGGTCGATATCGATTAATATAAAGTATGTATGTAGTATGTATTATGGTGCTATCATTTAGTCGATATTCCTGGGTGGGGATTTTCGAGTCGATTCTGGGTTGAAATTTCGAAGGGTTTTAAGTTTTTTGTTAGTACGCGATATATTTCCTCCTACTCAATTTATCATTGTTTCTGTTTGGTCTT
The DNA here is from genome assembly GCA_003693225.1 of Venturia aucupariae. Lineage (NCBI taxonomy): Eukaryota > Fungi > Ascomycota > Dothideomycetes > Venturiales > Venturiaceae > Venturia > Venturia aucupariae. Next base: position 27,937 of record QWZN01000128.1, on the reverse strand, counting down.
TTTCGATGTGGAGATATTGGATTGTATCAGTTGTTTGGATGGTGGACATTTTTTCCGTGTCTCTCGGTTGGTGTCTCGTGTCCTGGTTGCCAACCTGAATGATAGGGTCGTTGGTATTACGATAGATAGTGATGGAGTGATTCTTCTCGTGGCTTTGGTGCGGTTTATCAATCTTTTGTTATGCTTTTATCTCCTTTTGTAGTTATTCTGCTTATAGCGAATTCGGATTGTTGACGATGGGGCTTGGTAAGTTGTATCTTTTTGGTGTACTTCTGGTTTGTTAGTAAGTACTGGCTTGCCTTATTCCTTTCTTGCTAGCTGAGCTGATGTTGATTGTGTTCATAGCGAGGACACGATGAGCCCGAATATCACAAGTCTGGCATGGTGTTGAGTTTATGATACTGGCTAGTGAGGTCACGACTCTACAAGTAACGGCTTCTTGAACGATTGAAGCGCTGTCTCATATGTCACCCCAGAATCCTGGCTATAACTACTGACATGGTCTTTTTTTTTCGAAGTGGAAATGTAAATTTCTACCATCAGAGGTCACTTGCTATGATCGTGAAGACCTCAAAGTGTCCAATGCTAGGTTTCTTCCGTGATTGGCCTTTCTAGCTAGAGTCTTTTTACCATTCCATCTGTTAATTTACTGCCTTTGATGGGTTGCCACTGCACTACTTTCTTAGCTATCTTTCTGCATTCCTCGATTGCGAAATAAAGATAATGACCGGGCAATTACGCTCTTGCTTAGAAAAGTTAAGCCAGAGATCTGGATGCTGGATTATGAGGCTCTTCATACGATAAATGAGATCCAGGAAACAAAGAGATGTAATTTATTTACCTACTACGACGAACCGTTATACCAATCAAAGCAAAGCAGCAGCATCTCCCTTGATCGGCACACTAAACAACTTCAACCCATCTTTATTCCTCTTCGGCAATCTCCCACCTCTAATATTCACCTGCAAAGCCTGATGCAACAACCTCGGTTCCCCAAGCCCAGCATCTCTCTCGCCCCTCCACCTCACAAAATCCTCCTCCCTCGTCCCACTCTTAACATGTTTATTCGTCTCCCGCTGGACCGCAACAGTCGTATACGGTAACGCCTCCCTTGTTCCATCGGGATAGTCATGGCCAGTATATAATCCATACTCCCCCGGCATGGATAGTAATTTCCGTGTACTGGCGAATAAGTCGCTTGCCGAGCCGCCGGGGAAATCGCAGCGCGCGGAACCAATGTCAGGGTTGAAGATGGTGTCGCCGGTAAAGATGTTTGGACCGATTTGGTAGCCGACGTGGTCTGGTGTGTGCCCTGGGAGATGGAAGATGGTTGCTTGTATGTTGCCCATGTAGAATGGTTCATCGTCTTCGAATCGTTTGTCGAAAACGCCTTCGTATTCGGATTTCTCGATGTTATATTTTTCGGCCCAGGTGGCTTGGACGGCGGTGATTCGGGCACCGATGCAGATATCGGGGTAGTTGGGTAGTTTCTGTTTTAAGTAGTAGGAGGCCGTGAGGTGATCTGCGTGAGCGTGTGTCTCTAATATCTTGGAAATTGTGTAGTTTTCTTTTTGCACAATGGAGAGGAGATTGTCTGCTGATGTTGTGGTGATAGTGCTGGTGGCGGGATCAAAATCTAGGACCGAGTCTATGATGACGGCTTTCTTTGTCGAAGGGTCAGCGACGATGTATTGCCATGTTCCCGTCTTCGGTTCGTGGATGGCGTTGACTATTGGGGAGGAGATATCCTGTGATTGAGCCTCGTCTACCATGGTGCTGAGGTGGCTTGAGAAATAACGATCAATTTGTCTGGACCTGTGAGATTATCATACACGAGGGCAGGTCTGGCTTTATACAGCAGTGGCTGAGGTGAGGCGATGCAGTGCTTCAAATTCATTGAGTGACTAACTACTGCCCTATGATTGAGCTGCTTAATTAGGCCTCGCAGTCTTCATCTCCAAGCTCTTGTCGCCGGATACTCTATTTTAGAATGCGTCGTCGGCATCTCAAATCGTCGTCGAATATCATTATGATTGTTGTTTGTGGAGGTGAGAAAGGAGGTCGCCGACCAACAGACCACCTTACGAACCGAGCGTCTGGCTGGACAATAGCCTACTTTCAGCAGTCTTCACCTTCGCACCAGCGTAAATGTTTCACCTAACCGGCGACCATACTGCTGGCCATGATTGATCTAGGAGGTAGAACGGGCCTTTTAGACGGCCACCCAACTACACCAATGGATTCATCAACACGTACTGGTATCTCCTCGGAAGGGACATGTAGAAGAAACAATATCCCCACCAGGTATAGATACCCTGCCCGATACTTTCTCTACTAGTATCCATCCCCTTCAAAATCCGAATGACGCGATCGGCGCCTTTTATAAGTCAGTTTACAGCACCCAATTTCGAGCTATACTTCTCTTACATCAAAAATCTTCCTAATCAAGAATGTCCTCAACTCTCGCAATAGCGGCCTCGGGCGCGGTCTTTGGTGGAGCCTTACTTGCTGCTGGTGTAACCGCGCCTTCAGTCGTCATTGGGCAGATGCAATTGAAAGATTTACATATGCTCAAGGTGTTCGTAATTGGGAGTGCAAGTAGCGCGTACGTCTACTCTTTCTATAACGAGCCCGTCTACGCATCTACCTACTGATTCCATTGTTTTGTTCAACTGACCGTTGACCTCGAAATCGTTACAAACGAGTTCAGCGTAGATGATGTTTCTGGCTTTCGAGTTGTTGAAAGAATTATCAAGAATCTAATTACTTTCGACATCCAAAATTGGACATTACTCTTCCATCCAGCTCAACGATCGAAAAAAAAAAAACGGATTGCCTGCCACTTCGCCTCTCCGAAAACCCTATCCATACCAAACTAATGAAATCTGCAGCCTCGTCCTAAAAGGCCTCCAACGCGCAGGCTACACCCTCAAAGCCCGCGCTCCCACAAACTTAGGCTGGCTGGGTCCCTACGACGGTAACATCATAGGCGGTCTCCTAATAGGCATCGGCATGACCCTCACCGGTTCCTGCCCCGGTACCGTCTTTGCTCAACTAGGCAGCGGCATCCCCAGTGCTCCACTCGTCTTATCGGGAGGAACCATAGGCGGCATCATCTACACAGCCCTCTCACCCCATCTAAAAACGAAAGCTGCGAAAGAGGCAAACCCGTCTACTCTGCATACGATCCCCCAAAAAACGGGGTTGGATACTGCTCTCGTGCTTCTACTATTCGAAGGTCTTTGCGCTGGAATCTTTCTGCTCGCGAGTAGTTTATCACCTCGTACCGAGGAAACGCGAATGAATCCTTTACTCGGCGGGCTCCTGATAGGCCTCTCCCAACTCACCTCCGTCCTCCTCACAAAGTCAACATTAGGAATATCCTCCTCCTACGAAGAAGCCGGAAAACATTTTTGGAAAATCGTCAATTCTTCAAACGATTTGGTTTCGAGTAACTCCATGCTTTTTGCTTTGGGCGCCACGTTGGGAAGTTTTGCTCTTTCAAGGGTGTTGCCGGATTCAGTTCATCTTGGGGATGAGGTGGTTCTTTCGCCGCTGAGAATGGTGACGGGAGGGGCGGTTATGGCGTTTGGGTCGAGGTTGGGGATGGGATGTACATCTGGTCATGGAATTAGTGGGATGGCTTTGTTGGGGGTGTCGAGTTTTGTTTCTGTGGTTTCGATGTTTGGAGGTGGCATGGCTATGGCTGCAGTGTTGAGATGATGGACTTGTGGGTTTAAATGGATGGAATTTTGATATTCCTAAGAGGATCAAGCATGGTCAATAAATGAAGCGTTGTTTGGCTTGCTCCATGTTTCGTGACTCTTGTCAGAATTTATTCGTGTCGTTCTATCGCAAAGCAATTAATCTACTCCCTCAAAATTCCAAAGGAGGCCATATCACTACCCAACTAGTCCTGTAATGACAACCTGTGTTGACAATCCCGCAGTCGGAATCCACCTTCGCTGCCCTAGCCTTGTGAATTAGAATTTCTGCAATAGTACCTGGGACCCTAGTATCACCTCCCGAATCAATAATCTCACTGGTATGGACGCAATCCGCCATTCTTTTATATCCCTTTCCTCCACGGTCAAAATCTTGTACGTCGTCGAGGAGGTGCGTGTATTTCCGTTTGGGTCGCCCTCTTTGTTCGAGAAGATGAGATAGTGTTGGTGTTGCGTCGTCAATATCGATTTCGGTCAAATCCATTGCATCGCTTCGCCCAGAGTCTGCGGATTCGGTTGTACTTGACATCGATGGGGCTTTGGAGATACACTTCCCATGGTTTAATGCCAGCATAGAGCTAGAAGTGCCAGATTGACACGGATTCGAAGTCAGCCATTCCCAAGGGGGACGTGAAGTAGCAGGCTCATTGCTGCAAGACGAAGGCCTCAATGGACTGGCGATATGAGTATGAAGAATATATGGAGAGTCTGGCAGATGATTTGAAGTAGTCAAGGGAGTGGCAAAGTGGCGAGCTGGACATCTGGAGAGGACGGCCGGTGAAGAGTTTCGTGGTGACGACCATCGCATAGGATCGGTTTCAGCGATAGGGGCAGAATACTGTGATGCGATCGCGTTTTGGCTGCAATCGAAACCGGGCTTGATCCTCTTCCAGTGGTCCAATGACTGGGTGTATTCTAGGTCTCGTGAACGAGTATGAGCCATTCTTTTTCAGTGCCTGGCGAAGTTTAGTTGACGACGAAGTACTGCTGATTTGTAGACTATTGATGACCATGATGATATTTGAGCCGGGAAATGTAGTTATGGAAAGTTTGCGCGATGTTCGTGATTCAAGTTGTTTGGAGGTGTTAGCCGTTGCTAAAATAGTCAGTGGTACTAGTAGTGTTCTATAGCACAAGATTCGCAACTGCATGTTTTGTGAGATGACCAAGTGGCTGGGACCTTGTTTGCCGTTTTCATTCATGTGTCACCGCACGTGCGAACCTTCCTCGAGCCCGAACAAACTTGAGCACATCGTTGTCGCAATGTGGCAGGCAATGGAGACCAACCACTTCACGACATTTGCTTCTCTAACCGCGAATGTATCGTCAAACACATCCTCGAGTTTCGCAGCCGCTATGGAATGTGAACCATCGATGGCACGAAGAAATCTTGACCTACGAAAGCAAACCCACCATGACCATCGGTGAGTGACGAGTAGAGTAAGCGGGTATGCAACGCATCCATGGGTTCCATTGAGCCATGTTCCTGGCTGTACGATCGAGATTGGTGGATCATCCTGTTCTCACCGTCTCCATGTTTGACCACTAGGCCCGGCATCGTTCAACAATCCGAACAAACATTTCTGACTGGAAAAAAAAGCCGTTCCTGTTGTAGCACTTCCATCCCTTGAATGGGTCGACAAGCGAAACGTCATACCGACGGAAAATCTAAGAGAGTAAGCAACACAAATCAATAGAAGATCTAGTTCAACATTACCTCCGCAAGCGTCTTGCCCAGTTCGAGCATAGCAATAGGCTTTCCAAGGCACTGATACTTTCCATATCCGAAGATGAGGTCAGTCGTCTTGCGCATTGTTGCGGCTTGCTCTTCTGTGGCTTCTAGCCAACGTTCCGGCCGAAAAACATCGACGTCGTCGCCAAAGATGGCCGGATCTTTGTAGAAATTCCACGCGCCATAAGCAATCTCAGTACCTCCTGGAATGAATTTGCCGTGAATCATGTCGCCTTCCGGAGGCACACGTTTGCAGAACAAACCCGTTACTGGCGGAAAGATTCGCAGGCCCTCTGCGATACACGCCTGAAGGTACGGTAGATTCTTGGCTTCTTTGTCGGTGAGGATCGGAAATGTCAATTGCGCCTCGTCAATCTCATCTTGGAGCTTTCGATACACCTGCGGATGAGTGATGATATACATGGTGATTGTGCGGAGCGATGTGACTGTTGTGTCTGTGCCAGCTACAACTTGGAGCACCGCTTCTTGCTCACATTGCTCTTGATCGAGTCCGTGGTCTATGAAGGAGCCCAGCATGTCGTGTTTCGAAACCTTGTCTGGCCCAAATCTCTGATCCACCGTGCGTTTAGCAACACTAAGAGTATCGATTAGCGACACTTTGATTCGAGCTTGTCGTGATTGGACTCCTCTCTGAAGTAGTTTGCGCTCACTTCGTCAGCGAACCTACCCTAACATGTAGCCCAAACCAGTCTTATCCGTGCTCTTGGGCATGGCATATTTAGCAATCCAAGGATGTTTGACAAGCTTTGCCATGGCAGGTATTGCCGAGAACCACTCGAATATGGGTAGCAATTCCTCTTGAGTTGCTATGTAGCCATGCACGTCGTCGTCGGCTGTTAAGAAACCGAAGGGCTCGCGGAATGCGATGTCAGTGATAACGTCCGCCACCAGATACAGCATAAGTCTAGATATGTCCACAGAACGAAGAGTACTTCTAGAGGACAAATACTTTGCTGAGATCAGACGGAACAGTTCTAGCAGGCGGCCGTCGACGCACTCTTCCAGGTAGGCATTACCGAGGTCTGAACCGGAATACTTTCACCTTCGTTAGTTGATGCTGATTGTTGAGGTATGGAACTAGCCCCTACTCCCTGTGCCATCCGCATCCGCAAAGCGGAATGTCTCTCTTCATTCGTCTCTGAGAACAGGTGGTTCCTACAAGAGTAAGACATCGAGTCGGACATTTTACTACTTCAGCTTCGCTTACCTATCGACGGTGAAGGACATCAAGTCGTACCACTAGATACTGTTTAGCCGGTTTCTTCCTTGCGTCAGTGGGTTTCCTACCTCTCCCTTCTGATACGGAGATCGGACGGCGTTCATTCTCCTTATCAGCTCGGGATCATTCGTAATGAGAGTATCTGGATCAATTCTGACCAGGGGTCCTATGCCCAATCTGTTAATCATGCGAAACAACCGAGCTGAGGCAGCGTCTACCATATTTTTTGAGAACAGCGGCATGATCAAGATGCAGCGTGTTTCTAGCAGTGCTTATGATCGTCCACAGGCGCGGAAAGATGGCTGCTATCCAAGGCCCGGGCACATGAGAGAGACGGCGATACTGTTTCGCGCGATGGTAACAAGCTCTGAGGCCAAACCAGAGGGCGAGAACGAAAATGAGGAGTGAAAGCGCCATCCTCTGATGAGAGTCGAGGTGGCAGCCAACAGACTCAAATAGGCTCCTCGGCCATATACTCCGTACAGCTTCTTCTTGATAAGTGTCAAGCAGGGCGATCCGTACAGTCGGGTAGCTCCAACTGCACGTACCTGGTCCGTCCGATATACCGCTGCGGCGCAGTAATTCAACCAAATTGTGAGCGGTATCTGATCCTATGCCAGCCAGAAGGATTCGGGAAATAATGCCAACTCCCCAAGATTATTCCTCATGCCGCCCTTTCGAGCGAGGTCCTTTCACCAAGAATCATCCGCCTCCATCGTGATCTCGAAGCCCATGGCCGAATCATCTCCACGACTTGTCAGTGCTCGTCAATTTCAGTGTTTGGTCGGACATTAAGCTGATCTTGGCTGTTGCTTGGGTAGGTGTCAAATCGAGAGGCTGGTTGCGTTGGTGTCTTTGTGACGGTTGAGTTCCAAACAACAAATCGAGTGCTCGTAGTGTGTAGCAAGCGTCTAGACAGACGGGGACGCGAACCTGATATGGTACGTGTGGAGGTGGACTATTTCCATTTCCTCAGGCTCTCAGGCTTGTGGGGGAAGATTGGAAGGTCTCGTAAAGTACCCCCCAGTCGTGTTATTGAGCATCCTACCGACCGGGCGAAAGTCAACGCTACTGACAAAACAGGTCTGGTACGAGGAGGGAGTAGCACGGTCTTGGTCTATGATGATGTGAATGGATTATTTCAGATCGACTACAAACAACAATGGCTTCAGGTTATACGTGCAAAACTTGCCTCAGAGCTTTGAGCTCGAGGAGCAGCTCAGCATTGTCTGTACGTGTCGCATTCTGCTCACTAACTGTCAATGGATGAAATCTAACCCGACCACAGCAATCGACTATTCGCAGCTCGAAACGGACAATCCTCCCTTCCAGATGCTACAGCCTATCTACTCGTCAATTAGCTACTGCTAAGAAAGTTGTCGGCAAGGGCACTCTCACAGACGACTCAAAACCAGCAGAGCCTCTGGCCCAAGGAGACCTTCTCAAAGACGCATCGCCCACTGTGAAATTGGCAAGCAACCTGCGAAAAAGATTCAAGTCGACGACCGAGACTTATGTGGCATATGGAAGCACCGAGGAACTCTACAAGGCTTGTGGCGCACAAGCGGAATACAAAATAGTAAGAGACAAAGATGGCATGGCACCCAAGACTGCAACAGGCGAGGAAATTGGAGAATCTGATTCGTGGTGGTATAAAGGTACATTTTTCAATTCATCTATGACCTTATACAAATTAATGTCATTCCCAGACCTTGGCCTGTCCTGCGCCTTCAATACTTGGGCTCAAGTAACCTTCCTCCACATGTATATCCTCACAGTTCGCATACGTCTCTTCCCAGCCGAGCACTCTCCAACTTGGCAACAACATCTAATTGACCATTTCTCCTTCGCTGCCGAGCAGAAGATGGAGCAGCAGCACGCCATCACTTCTGGCTCAGTACGCTCCCGATACCTCAAGGATCTCTTCATACAATGGCGAGGTATTTTGGCAGCCTATGACGAGGGCCTTGTGAAGGGAGACGCTGTCATGGCAGCCGCCGTGTGGAGGAATATTTTCAAAGGCGCAGAGGACGTTGATCCTGTGCACCTGGCTACGGTGGTCAGCTATCTGAGGAAGGAGATTGCAAGAGTGGGCGCTTTGTCTGATGACCTCATTGCCAATGGTGTTGTCGACTTTGGCCACCCGAGTGCTGAAAATAGCGCCGTGATTATGAAGAGCAAGCTGATGGACGCCCCTTTTGAAGAGACACGATCAATAGAGTAGGAGCAAGGCACGTATTCGTATCATGTAAGAAAAGAATGTGTATGTCATCTTCACGAATGTACCAATGCAAGATGCTATGCCATTTACTTCTTTTCGCGTCGGGCCGACCACTCGATTCTGGCGGACTTTTCGCGAAATACTGCGAAGGGCAATAAACCACTGCGATCTTGAGTGAGAAGAAGAATAGGAGCTGATCTTGCAGCACTAGGCGTCGAATAAAAAAAAGCTCGAACCATCATCACGAACTCAACATCGATGCAAAAGAAAAATCTGATAGCTTGAGGAAATTGAAACAGCCAGGAAATCTCTATTGTCGATTTCGAATTGCGAAAGAATACTTACAATTGTAGTCCTCGAAGTCGCGCTAACTGCTGGGAGCACTACGGTGTACAAGTCCAAAAAAATGCATTCACCATATCCAATGCCAATCTAGAATCTCACCCAAGATAACTCAAAGCGCCGCGCTCAAAAACACTTTTTCTAAATTTCAATATCGCTTAGGGGTATATCGCTCCATCATAAATCATATCCATCATGACAATCGTGAGTCACATCAAACAACAAAACATCAACGTACCACCCAACCAAACAACCCATCCAAAATTCCCCGTCACCATCAAATTTCCTACTCCCCACCCCCATCCTCCCCTCCCTCTTCCCTCCCCAAAACCATCTCCCCACACTTCAATTCCCTCACACCCACAACCCCAAGATTCATCCTATACCTAACAGCAAACGGCGCCCAACCCAAATATCTCTCACAATGGGCCCTCAAGAACTTGCTCAATTCTTTCCGATTCCCGCGCGGTGCGTCCTTGACTTCCGGGAGCGAGTAGTCGAGTGTGTAGTTTTCGATTGGCTGTGTGGTGTAGATACTACAATTCCCGGTTGGGAATGTGTGCATGTGGACGGGTGTGTTGATGAGGGTTTGGGCGTTGATGGCGAGAGGGTTGAATTCGTGGCAGGTTTTTATGTTTTTGCCTGCGATTGTTAGGAGTTGGGTTGGTGGGGAGAAGTGGATTGATGGGGTTGTGGAGGCGGTGGTGGTGAAAGAGAGGAAGATATGTTTCTTCATCGCTGCGGCGTTCGCTTCGGTGGGGTTGGTGAGGGTGAATGTAAAGGTGATTTCGGGATCTTGGTCTTCGGGGGCGTCCTCTTGGTTTTGGAGAGCGAGTTTCGTGGTGGCGATGAGTTGGTCGTATTTTGCTAGGAGGGCGGCAGAGAGGCATGGCTTCTGCTTGTTGGAGATGATGCTGGGGTCTTCGCTGTACTCGTTTTCTCCCTCCACTGGAGAGTGCATCGCTTCGTAGTGACCATCGTCTTTCTCCAACCAAGCAACAACGCGTTGGACGACTTGGTCCTTGTCCCCCGCGTCGACAGTCTTCTGCAACAAATCACTGCCAGAGAGGGATTGTACACCCACCTCACAATCTATCCTGTCCTCTTCGCTCGTACGTCGATAAACCTGCACGAAATTGAGTGGCGTCTCCTTCTCCACAGAATAAAGCACAATTGCGTCTTTCGTCTCAGCAATGGCGGTTCCAAGAGCGGATTTTCTGCTTTCCTCGAAGACCTTCGCCTTCTCCCGTCGAATTACTTGCTCTGCTCTCGTGTACTCGGACACCTCTTCCATCTCATTATGCATGGGAACCTCCACCCCAAAATCCTCAAGTTTATTCAGATAATCCTCCCCCTCCTCTTTTTCTCGGAGGAAAACAACAACATCGCGTTGCTCCTTTGTAAACTCCCGCTCCTCAGCAAACTCCTCAAATTCCACCTCCGTGCCGAGGAATAAATTCGGCACTGAAACTTCTGCTCCATTCCCACAGGTAACCTCATGCTGTGCTTTCTCGCAGGGATCACATTCCTCATTGCAATCCTCCAAATCGCGATAAAAGTCCGTAACAGGAGAAGTAGAATAAACAACCACACCCCTCGACCGCACAAAACGGGAAACATCAATCTCAAACCGGTATTTCGCATGCTCGTTATCGAGTTCGCTCATGTCAACGACGTGTGTGATGACATCCTCATTCAATCGCTGCGCAAGGAGGCGAAGAGATTTGGAGCGTGGGTAGGAAATTAGACTAGCCTGGCCGGTGACGTCGAGGTAGATTCTCGTGGTCTTTGGCGAGTATTCGTCCGATGTTGCTTGGTAGTTGTCGATGAGTTGGTCGACTGGGTAGCAGGGATTTGAGAGACAGGATGTGGTGCATTTGCCGAATGAGCAAGCCTTTTGAGGTGGAATGTCGAGCGTGGCTTGTTTGTTGAAGGTCTTCTCGTATACATCGCGGGAGACTGCTAAGGAGGCGTTGGCGAGGTGTTCGAATTGCGGGTTTGGAGCTGTTGGCAACTCGATTGAGATTTCGAATTTGTCCTCGGAGTGGGGAGGTGTGAGTTCGATGCCGCTGTCGTCCCCCCTCACCGACTCGATCAAGACGAACCCATCCTGTTCCGTCTCCTGGTAGCGGTAGAGCTCCTCACCATGAGCTGGAATGAGATGATACTCTCCACCGTCATCGTGATGCTCCTCTGAAGTAACGAGCTTCTCCTGGACATTGTCATCTGGTGTTGAGTCGATATGTTCAATAACAAATTGGTCCCGAAACCACTCCTGAACTAAGGGATGACAGTTCTGGCTATCGGAATAAGCCTGATCGTACTCTTCGGTGATCACGACCGGAGCGTTGTGCTCAGGGCCTGCCGCGCTCTCCCTCGTGACCTCGACATCTTGTGTCAAATCAATGGGTGTCTCTTCTGGTGCAGTCGAGTCCGAAGTAGCAGACAGTCCAGGACTACTCGGCTCAGAACCATAAGCCGAGTCCCTATTTTCGCTCGCTCGCTGCGCAGCAAACTTGGCGTTTATGAGGGCGATCGCCTCGTGGTAGTGTTTCGCGGAGATATCGACTTTCCTCGCGGTGACGAAGTCCTTCTCGGGATTGTATGAAGTCATGGTTTCGGTATAATGGATATTAATGTGGTGACTGACAATAATCTAGTTGCTGTTGATATACAATGTTCGTTGGTCTTGGATCGATGTTCGTGGTGGTTGTTGTTTACAGCGGTATATAAATTATGACGAAAAACTGATAGAGCAGGAGAATGTCTCGATATTTAAAGCAAGACAAGTGTTGGTTGACCTTGGTTCAACACAGTTGCTTTGGCAATATGACCACGAGAGACAAGGCTTGAACGTTGATGAGATTCAAAGCGAGGCTGAAATTGAGAGTCTGAGCGGCGAACACAAAGTTTGGGCGTGTAAAGTATATGTTGTTGACACGAGAATCGTGATGGTGCTATAGGCTATCATTCCTGTCAGTACCATAGTTTGATTCCAGATGTGCTAGCTATCTATCATGCTTACTTGTCGCTGCAGATGAAGTGCTCTCGGGAGCGCGACACGTTGTAAACCAGTCAAACTAGCGGTACAGTATGACTGGATGTGGTTGTTATGAACGATCGAAAGGTTTTGGTTCTCGAGGACTGTCGGGGAGCTCAGGGGTTGAGATGTCGTCGTTGGTGAGGAAATATTTACTGGGAGTGAGTAGGAACAGGGAGAGAAGGAGAGTTGGAGCGCATGAAAGTCATGGCGGCTGGGCCTCCAAAGCTTTCCCTGGTGTTGAAGTAGTTGCTGTGTTCGCCGATCATACTTCTGTGTTTGCCAAATCTAGATATATCGAGAATGACTATTTCGGCGTGACAACAAGCACACTGTCAGTGTGACGCACACGCAAGGCTGTGACGCTCGCAATAAATCTTTTGTTTAGTGCTTAGTGTTTTCGGAAGTCTAGTAGACATTCGTACTTAGATCGGCAAGAGATATATCTGCCATTGTAAGTCGTCGTGGACATATCGCCAAAAACTGATTGGCATTCTAGCCTGGTGAGTAGGACAGTAATGTACAAAGTACCTCGTTCATTATTTACCTAATCTCAGTCCACTGTGCCCCATTCGTTCCCATTTTCTAATCGTAATGGTTGGTTCTGGGTACCCGCCAGCCCGGCAACAGCCTTCATCTCCTTCGCCCTTGTGCGAACACTTTCGTCCTGCCGGTTAAGCAGGAGTATATTACGGTCTTGTTGCCGCTGCGCAGAATTTTCTTGCTCAGTGATGAGCTTTCGTTGAATCGAGGTGCGCTTCTCCAGGGTCTCAGTCTCCAACAACGCCATCTTTTTCGTGTAAGCAAACTCCCGATTGCGATCAGCGTCTACAATTTGCTTTCTTTGTACTGCCAAAGCAGCTTCGTTTTGCAACGTGAGCTGATGTCTTTCACCCGTGATTCTCTTTTCTTCATCATGCTTGCGTTGATGTGCCCGAGCCTCGTACGCCTCAAGCTGTTGTGCTTGAGAAAGCGAAGTTTGGTGCCGCTCAATCGAGTGAGCCAGAGCAATTTTGTGGTCATCGCTCATGATTCTCTGCGCCGCTTGCGCCTTCTCCTCCATGCGCTTGATATCTTGGGCGGCCTGCAAGGAGAGCAAGGCCTGCATATTCAAGATATCTTCGATGTGCTTGGGAACACCAACCGCGCCTTCGGGCTGGGCGCCTTTTCTTGAGAAGAGCCGCGGTCTGCAATTCCGATCGGCTAGAATCTGCTTGAGAGTATCTCGCATGCCCGTTGTCGGTCCTTGATAGAAAGTTTGAGCATATTTGCAGGGCGAGTAGCAGATTCCATCCTGTTCAAAAAGAAAGGCGTCGTCATTGATATGAGCAGCAATCTGCGGAAAGTCTAACAGGACGCTCGTGATGTCGAGAGCTTGGTCATTATCTAAAGCAAGGTGAAGGATGGTTTTCCTTTGAGACCCATAGATTTCAAATGGATCTGTTCCTGCTGTGAACAATTGTTCGATGACCCGATATGCTTTGGATTCCCAACCGGGACCGGAAGGAATAGAGTTTCGACACAGCTCGGCAAGAGGTGTGAAACCTGCATGAGCGAGACGTGCGTCGTGTCCGTGAGCTAGCAGCATGGACACAATTTCAGGTTGGACATGCCTAGCAGCCTCCTGCAAGCTGCCATCATTTGGGCGCGCTTTTGCTTTCAAAAGCATGGTTGTAGAGATGATGTCTTTATTCCGGCAGGCGAACCAAAGCGCTGATTGTTTCTTGCTATTACGAACAGAGACATCGATGGGAGGGTCAAGTTCCAACAATCTTTCAATTATGGCATGTCGTCCGGACTCCGTCGCCTTGATCAAGGCAGTGGAGTCTGAAGTTTCGGCCACGAAGTCAGGGTTGGCTGTTCATTTATTAGCATACGAAAGAGATGTCTGTGATGATGGACAATTTTACCTTCATGGCCCAACTTTAGCAGCGTTAATATCACTTGCTCGCTTATTCCTGGTCGAGGCTGGTGCAGCGCCCACAGCAGTGGCGTGACATTCTCTGCAATCATCGTGGGCTCTAACTTTTCCAGTCGAGATAACCCACCAGGGCATCCGTGAAAAAGAAGAAAATGCATGAGTTCGTGCCCTCGAGGATGATATTGCAAAGCGAGGAAAAGCAATTCGTTGTCGTCGGAGGAGAACAGAGAGCCCAATCTACCAAGACAGGACGTCAAAAGTGCGATCAGTTTGGTTTCTGATTTGATCGATCGAACAAGAGGTGGCATTAGTGACCCCACGTTGGGATGAGTCTGTACTAGTTGCTCGAATAGGGTCGTATCCTCGAGAGAGGCAGCAGCAACGAAACTTGCTCCATCGTCAGCGCCAGTGTCGGCTCCGTTGGCCAACATGAGCCTTAGAAGATCATCATCGCCTTCTTCAATAACTTGTTTTAGATGCCGAGAAAGTTGTTCTACATATTGGCATCAGTATCTCTTACAGAACCGGGTCTCATGCCTAGACATTAACACATACCAGGATGTACTCGAGCTTCGATGAGTGATCTTGCGAACGGTGAACGTTCTTCTGGAGCAAGCTCCATGCAGGAGTCGAAAGCCTTCGCATTGGCTTCTTGACTTTTATGTGCTTCAAGCAGTAACTTGAAAACGTTAGACGATCTCGCGCGTACGGCGCCCTTGAATGCAGCCGCATTGTCGATCCCAGCATTTGCACCAAGTTCCAAAAGCACTGAGACAACATCTTGTCGGATCGACGCCCGTCCAGTCTCATGAATGAGAGCTCTGTCCAGTATGATTCGATGACCTTTACAAGCGGTCAAGACAATACCCGTCTTCGTAGGATGATAGGTTTCTGGGTGGAGAGCAAAAGGGATTACATAAGCCCATGTCTCTTTCTCGATCTGCGCTGTGGTACATATAATCTCAAGCGAGTCGGAAACTTCTTTTTTGAAAGCTTCTTGTATAGCGAGACCATGTTGATAGTTTGCGTCGGCTCCACCTTCGATGAGAAGCTTGCAAACCACACCGTCGTCCTCTGTGCGGACAGCATCTATTAAAGTATCAGCTACTGGGATCCCTCTTGCTCCATGCTGTAATAGTAGATGTAACACCTTGAGCAGGGTTGATTGGCTAATCTGTGTCCTAGCTCGAAAAGCAAGAGGTATAGCCCGCGAGGTGATGTCGGATGATGGAGGATTTGCTGACGCACAGAGGATTGAGAGCATCTCCAGATCCCCTCGACTGCTTACGATGTGAACGCAGTTACTGTCTGACTCTCCGAAGCTGTTCACTGATGCGCCATGTTTCACAAGAACATCAACCAACTTCGGATCCCGGAACAGTGAGGTTTCGGATGTGGCTCGGCGTAGAGCGATATCAAGTTCACGCCCAGAGACGCCTTTGGCGAGCAATGTGGCCACTGCATCGAATCTTTGAGCTTTCCCAGGCATTTTCATAGCTTGTGGCAAGGCTTTTGCAAGAACACTGGGGGATGACGATGCTTTCATTAGAGTCGCAACTAAGGCGAGGTCCTGATTCCGCAATGCGAGCCTGACCGCGTGTGCATTTTCATAGTCAATGGATGCGCCGTTCTCGACGAGTGCTTCGCACAGATTCATGTGCCCAAAACCGACAGCAGAGAGTAGAACTGCTCCCCAAGGTCCACCTTTCGCGCCCTTGGCGGTAAGTAATCGAAGTAGTCGCAGGGCATCCTGTTCAGAAGCTTCTGCCGGAATGCTCTCAACTGCCTTCGATGCAGCATCCGGACACACGTCGCCTCTAAGTAGCACCTCTGTTAGGTCAAATTGTAGTTGGGCGACTGCCCAGCAGAGCTCGTCATGCAGAGCATCGATGTTGGCATCAACGCCAACAGAGAGAAGAAGCTGCAGAAAATGTGTTTTCAACTGTTGCGGGAACTTGGAGATCAGAGGAAGAGCAGGATTGGCATGTCTCGGGTCAAATTCAGCCGGGGAGGCTGTCAGAAGTAGACTTGTCAATTGCAAATCTGCCTGTTGGATGGCGGACAGAACTGGTGCACCTGCTCGATAATTCACGTCTGCACCATGGGCCAAAAGGATAGCTACCAATTGGTAGGACCTCGTCCTAACAGCCGAAAGGAGTGCATCACTGAGCACAGCGAGGTGAAGCTGCTTCGGAGCACGGAGGAAAAGAAACACAACGTCGATGTTCCCCAGTCGTACTGCTTCTAGGAATCTAGCTGCGTATTCTCCAGTCTCGGCTCCATACATCAAAAGCTGCTCAATTGATCTCCCCATGTTGCTGGTCAGTGTCGCTCCCAAATTCGTCAGGGCGATTCCAAGGGATTTGTCGAGCGCAGTTTGACGCGTCCCCCGGCTACAGAGGAGCGCGACGAACGGAGCGCCATTGGCCTGGGCTGCGGCGATCTCGAGCCAGTCGCTGTAAACGGCCGAGTCTCTTGCCGCGCTGTCTCGTCTGGCTTTCTTGTCTATTGGCTCATCGCTCTGCTGTCGAATATTGACGTCCAAAGGAGGATGATCCGGAAACTCGATGATAGATTGTGCAAAAGCGGCGGACGAGCCGCTAGATGCACCCAGCGTTCCGCCTCCTTTTATAGTGGCATCCAACAGATGTCTTCTTTCTGCATTGGAGAAAGTCCAATTCTCTGGGTTCTTGAGGTCTTGTTTCTCCTTCTTCGACTTGAGGATGTTTGTGATCTTTTTGGATGGATCCTTGTAGCCCGATGCTTGTCGTCTCTCGGTGAGACTCCGCCGGACTTCGCTGATGTCACTTTCTGTCGCAAAGTTTGGCAAGGCGGAAGGTGGTGAGAGCGGCGGTAGTCTGGCGACTGGCTTTGCTCCGGCATCTCGAGCCAATTCGCGAAGACGGGCCTCGTCTCTCATCGTGGTTGATGTGACGCGACTTTACACCTGGGCAAGCAGCACATATGAGCAAGTTTCGGCCCAGCTGTAATGAAATTTCTCCCATCAGCCTGAGGCTGCAGGTGGAGTGGTTGCGCGTCACTGGGCTATGCAGAAAAGCCAAGCTGTCTAAGCATCCCGAATCGTCCTAGGTCGCTGCAAACGGTCAAGCCTGTGCCTGTGCCTGTGCCTGTGCTTGTGCCTGTACGTTGTCACGAACCATTAATAACGTTCGATCTTATGGACCACAGCAAGGATAGCAGCATTAGGCACGTTTTCGGAAATCATCACATCTAATTGCTTTCCCCCAACCACGACAAATCCTCTAGCATAACTTCTCCATGTTGGATACAACACGCTTTGCCAACGGCATATCCGTAGTCACACCATTGTATACCACAGGCTCCAGCAGCCGAACTCCGGCAGCCTCCTCCTCATCCCACAGATCGCATGACAGTGGACTTCGCTGACGAAAATAGGCAGAGGTCTCGGGTTCATACCAGCGTTTGACGTAACCCTGATCAATAGCAGTCTGATAATCACGAACGCGTAGCCTAGGTATGATGGGACCACTTCTGAAAGCTTCCCAGCCTGCGAATCCTTCACATAGACGTCGTATACAACCAGAGCCGCCCACATATTCATTTCCCAGCAGCCACGCTGGCATGAACGAGCACTTCTCTGGAATGCGTATCAAAGCACGTGGTGAGTATGTTCGAGTGACTTCCCGAGGTATGTCGCTGGGCAGTTCCAGAAAAACACGAGGGAAAACCACAGTCTGATTGCCGGCAAGGTCTTTTACATAGACCGCCCATCTGCAGGCCAAATCTTGGTTGCTAGTACCGCCAAGCCTTCGTTTAGATATTATCAGGAAGGATTCCAGGTTTGGGAAAGCCCCAGTACTTCGCACGTCTTGTATGCGGCGGCAGTACCCGTTGAGATCGAAAGCCTGGTGTTGTCGTCGACCAGCGAAGCGGCAGACTCTGCTTTGAAATCCTTGTAAGCGCATGATGACGCTCTTCAAGTTGGAGCATTTCAAGCCACTTGAGATCGTTGACAACAAGACGCAGTCGCAACACGTACGCAAGTATAGGGCGAGATGTTCTAGTCCAGGCAGAATTCGATTGACAGCGGGACAAAATTGGCATTCTTTTTGTGGAAATCTCCTAGCGGCACGCGGGTTAGTCAATACTATGCTCCATCTGGCTCGGACCCAACTGTGCTATTGGTTTCTGAAGCTTCAACGTAAAAGCAGACGCAACAAAATTATGGGAACCTTTTCAGACAGAATTGCCCGGAATTTGGCAAGAGATGAAGCGCGGCTTAATCGAGGGGAGATGATCGATAGACCTACCTAGTGGCGTCCGAAAGATCTAGACACAGATCGCGGACAGTGGGAGGTAGTCTGTCTATGAGACCTACAAACATGTCGGGATCGGGCCCTTCGGTTTTGCCCCGATATCCAATTGCCCCCAGCATGTCGTCAGGCCCGTTCATCTTCACTCCGTTGTAGACTAGGAGGTGAAAGGTCTTTAGACTCGAGAGCAGCGGCACCGCCTGTTGAAGAGCATAAATGCCCACTCCCATCAGTGAAACAGGATTTATTCGGCGAGCGACGGCCCGAAGTTGGCCCAATTCTATATGCGATTCAAGCTCATTCCAAATTCTTACCCCGTCCGAAGATTCTTCCTCGCCTATGTCCACATCTCGAACGCCGGCACCGTAGTCGCGTCCATTTCCGGGAATAGCAATCCGTAAGCAGCGTACTGTCTCTAATTTGCGCCGACCTTCCTTACTTTTACTCAGAGCAACAACCTGGGCAGAGAAGCGCTTTGAATTTTGGAACTTGAGAAAAATATGTCGCCAAAGTATTGGCTCTGCAAGGTCTTTCCAGAGGCGGCAGCAACCAATGCATGAAATGAGGCGGGAGTGGGATGAGGCGTGTACTCGATGGAAGATGGCTGTAAGCAGCTCATTTGGCAGGTCTTCGATGGTCTTGCCCATTTTTTCGTTCCGCTCGATGAGAAGTTTCCTTGTTACACAGAGGTGGCCTGGAGGGCTATGTCAGGCTTGGATCTCTTAGCAAGACCGAGAGAATATGGATATTTAGAGCTTCGGTTCAGAGGTTGACAGCATCAAGAAGATACTGTCGGTATCGTGAATCTGATGCCGAAGACGGGCGATGGGTTGCAGGTGCTGTTCCAAGATTATTTCACCGGCACCAATTCTGGTTCGTGGTTACCTACTCGATGCCCCGCTTATTTGATCTCTTCTGATTGGTCAAGAGGACCGGCGTTTTACCGGCACTGTGAAGTCAATCTCCCAACACTCCAGCCATTCATCTTTCCACATCAAATGAGGACTGCGAGGACCATAACCCGGGCTCGACGCATTCTCTTGTTCGCTGTGGCCAACCAGCGAGATAGAACAACAAGGACGACGTGTTCCAGCCAACAAGGAAAGCCTACTGCCCGAGGCACTCCCTCCGGTAAGACATAAATGATGACAGGGAACCTCAGGCAACTCGCTGAAGCTAGGTATCGTGCAAGTGCTAGTAGCAGCAAAACCTGAATTGGGCCGGGCCGTCGATCCAAGGCGCGTCTTTGGAATGACGTAGATGCCTTGTCCAACCATCTCTGATCCTCATGTAACAGCAACAGACTTCCCATGAACTTTGTCACTGTGAACATCCCCTGTACCCAAGGTTTATTGAAACAATGAGCGACCAAGACCAAGTCCCGCAGGCGATACCGGAACGTGAGATCAAACAGAACTCTGGCGGCAAGTAGAATCAGTCCTCGATCCATATTGGTGTCTAACTACAACAGTTTCTGCCAGTCTTGCTCTTCAAGCTGCGCAGAAAGCATGGGAATTGAGGCAGGCGGCAAATGCTGCGGGCGATCCAGATGCAAGAGAAGAGATCCTTGCAAAGGCCATCAACAAGGAGATTGAAGCGGAATCGTTTGGCAAAGCTGCGAAATACACCCAATCTGGTGCTTTCCAGGGACTAGCCGCTGGCGCCGGGTTAGGCGTACAGCCAGGCGTCACTCTTGGAAAGGTTACAGGAGCGATAGTTGGTGGCTCCGTTGCCACCGTAACTGGTCTTCTCGGTGCGGGAGTTGGCTCTGTCTACGGCGCCTTGAATGGTCCCATGTGGAATCTTGGAGAAATGGCGAGCAAGGGAGTCAGAGGCGTTGTCGGTGACTTTCCGAATTGGAACTCAACGCCATCACAGAGGAAAGCACTAGAAAAGATGGTGATGCAGTCGAAGGAGACTCAGGCACCGACTAAAGAGGAATTGGAGAAAATGAAAGCTGAAGCGCCGGACGACATGCCCAAATCATGGTCACAAACGACAAATGACATGACTAGCTGGAGACCATCAATGCCATCGATGCCTGCCATGCCATCGATGTCCCAAGCAGGCTCTGCTTTAGGTCTCGGTGGGTTGGGGGCGTCAATGGGCTGGGGAGGGACAAAACCAACACCCGTACAGCCTAGGCAGCAGCAGCCGCCTGTGCAGCCTAAAGAGCAGAGACCAGAGCTGAATGAACGCAC
This sequence comes from Venturia aucupariae, assembly GCA_003693225.1. Classification (NCBI taxonomy): domain Eukaryota; kingdom Fungi; phylum Ascomycota; class Dothideomycetes; order Venturiales; family Venturiaceae; genus Venturia; species Venturia aucupariae. Next base: position 7,220 of record QWZN01000128.1, on the reverse strand, counting down.
AAGCAGCAGACCGAAGCCATCAGCACGAGCTGATGTAAAGTCAGCCCCTGAACCAAGGGAAGCTTCGAAGCCCAAGCAAGCACCAACGCCCAAGCAAGCACCAGCGCCCAAGCAAGCACCAACGCCCAAGCAAGCACCAACACCCAAGCAAGCGCCAACCATTGACAGTGCTCCTAACGGAAATTCTCAATCGGCGCCGTCGTCGGAGAAAGCAGAAAAGATCGCAGCACCTAATACCTCCAACTCGGTACAAACGAGGTCAAAATCGCAAACCCAACAAAAGTCTGCCCAAGAAAAGGCAAAGGCGAGCGCTCTTAAGGTCAAAAATGAAAAGGCCGCTCCAATCCCACCAAGATCAAGCAATCTTGGAGCCACGAATCAGACCAGTTCGACGGCGATTAAAGAGAGCAAGACTCCTGCGGCTGCTACCACTGAGAAAAGAAGGCCGCGGAAGTTGGCGACCAGAAATCCGGAAGCACAATCGAAGACGACACCTGGAGTGAAACGAAAACCTCGAAAGTTGGAAACGAGAAAACCTGCCGCATGAGCAATTATTACAGAGCATCTGTGCTAGCTGTTGTACAGCGGTTCCGAATATTTCAAGTGAGAGGCCAACTCACACCGCTGCAAGAACTGTACGGTGGTAGGGCTGGCAAATCTATTGACATTGTCTTCTCACAATTTGGCCACTCTTGACCGAGCCACCATTCACCTCACCATCGTTTCTCCAAAAGCAGCAACAGTCACAATGCCCAGTCCTCTTGTTTTCGAGAACCATAAGTTCGAACCTTCGATTGAGAAGTACGACTTACGCAGAGGGTTCATCAAAATCCAATCTCAGTCTACATCTCTGCATCGTATTTTTCATCTCGCTGATTTCTGTCAACATCTACCGCGTACAAATTGGCTGGTGCGTTCCAGGCTTAGGAGTGCGTGAGCCACATATCAAACCGACGCTGGCAAGAGCTAGGGAGTATTATGCATCGATGTTAATCATGAATCATTATGTGAGGATTGTGATGAGGGTGAGTTGTTAATGAAAGTCTTGGAAGAAAGGTCTTATGAGTGAATTGGATTCGGAATTTGGGTTGGACAGTGAATGGTTTAGGCTTGAAATGATACTTCTGGTGGAATATTTGGGAGGAGGGCTTGGGTGATTCCATTAATTTTGAACATCTCTGTTTGCTATGGGATGAAATAGGTCAAAGCCGCCATGGCGAGGCTGTTAGGTCAGCCTTATCATGTCTGGGAGATTGCCGGGTACACTGTTACCTTGAGATGATGTGTTTCGATACTAATGCCCATGAAATTTTGAATATTTGATCTTCATGAAGTGTCAGGTATCCATCGCTATAGATCTTCAATCGCAACAGTTGAAGTATTATTCGGGTCCATGTCACGAGAACGGAGAGGGACTTTCGTGAATATTCTAAGAGGCCGGGGAACTGAAAGTTGTGTCAACCTAATTGTCACGACGATTTTCGTTGTTCTCAATAAGCAATTGCTGCCGTACCTACCTTGAAGCTCAAGAATAATTGAATGTATTGGTTTCGCGGCGTGACTTCGTGGTAGGCAGCAGGCCCGATTAGGCTCTAGCGCGTTTTGCTGCCTATTCGAATCGCGTCCGCTAGGACGAGACGACGACTCTTGTTCATAAGCCAATTTCATCCCATTTCACCATTTCACCTCTCATTTACGCATCCCAATTTTCAAACTGAAGTAATTCAATCAACCTCACTTTTTTCAAGATGCCGCCAAAGAAGCGCGGTAGACCCGCCAGTACGGCGACATCAGACCCTGTCGGTGATGATAATGTCACCGCTAGTGAGGATCTTATTGCACCACCCCCAAAGAAGCGCGGCCGACCACCAAAGCCGAAGCCAGCTGCTACAGACGCCGAGGCTGTCAACGAGGACGACTCCGCACCACCACCCGCAAAGAAAGCGAGAGGCAGACCAAAGAAGACTCCCGCCGTCGTTGTTGAACTCAGCGATGATGAACCAGCACCGCCCAAGCCAATTGAAGACGATGTGCCAGCCGTTGTGCCAGTTAAGAAGGCCAATGGCAAGCAGATCGCCGAGGACGAAGACGATGAGCAGGATATGAAGCCAAGTATGTTATATCAACCACCATTTTTCTATAACTCTCTCGATACGCCACTTGTTCTCAAAATCATGGTGATTGTTCCCAGCAATGGAGCTACAAATCATCGCGATGTCATAAATTGTCATGCTAATCACTATTATCTCAGATATGCCCAAGACAAAAGTGGCGGATCTCTTCCAGAAACCGATCAAGAAACAGCAAAATGATGCTCAGATCGCTCGCACTGAGCATTTAGCAGTCCCTGTGGATGAGCATGCCTACCAATACACAAGTTAGTGACCATGATCTCATGAAAAAAACAGCAACTAAACTGAGACAGACTCACATCGTGTCTATATTGACAGCCAGGGAGTCATTTATGATGCATCTCTTAATCAGACCAATGTCGATGGCAACAACAACAAGTTCTACCGGATTCAAATTCTGGAAGATCAAAATAGTGGCGACTATGTTTGTTGGACTCGCTGGGGACGTGTTGGAGATCGCGGTCAGAGTAAGGCGATGGTGTCCAACTCGTTCGACCACGCGCTCGCAGATTTCAGTAAGAAGTTCAAGGACAAGACTGGCCTCACCTGGGACAATCGCAACGAGCCAGGAAAGCCGAAGAAGTATATCTTCATTGAACGAAGCTACGAGCCAGACACAAACTCTGAGGACGAGAAGACACTCCCCGGAGCTGGCGATCGTCGCGGTTCCAAGCAAAGCGCATCTAGCAGTGAGGATGTCAAGAGCAAACTTGATCTTCCTGTCCAGCATCTTATGGAATTGATCTTCAGTCAGAAATACTTCGTGCGTTGAATTTGTGCCTTTCCAGAAGCAACGCTAACCTAGTCTAAAGAAAGAAGTCATGGCAGATATGGCATATGATCCCGACAAGCTGCCTCTTGGAAAGCTATCAAAGCGCACCCTGGAACAAGGCTACCAGTATCTCAAGGATATCGCCGCATTGGTCCTGAACTACGAAGACGCAGATATGACCACCCGCGCTGCAAGCGCTGAAGAGATTAAGGAGCGAACAAACATGTATCTTTCGACCATTCCACACAACATTGGAAGACAACGCCCACAGCCCATCACAACCCAACAACAGCTTAAGAGGGAGATCAGCTTGTTGGAGTCCCTGAGTGACATGAAAATTGCCGAGGACATCATGAAGGAGGCTAAGTCCGGCCCAAAGTCAGACACCCACCATCTCGATCGACAGTATGCCCAACTCAACATGAGCGAGATGACAGTTCTTGACCCGAAATCAAAAGAATTCGTCGAGCTCGCTAATTACCTCAAGGCGACACGGGGCCACAGCCACAACCTGAAGTACGAGATTGAAGATATCTTCCGTGTTCGTCGCCAGGGAGAGTTCGAGCGTTTCGAAAACTCACAATTTGGAAAGATGACTGCTGATCGACGGCTGTTGTGGCATGGATCTCGCAGCACTAACTTTGGTGGCATCCTCTCTCAAGGTCTGCGTATCGCTCCTCCAGAAGCGCCTGTCAGCGGATACATGTTTGGCAAGGGTGTGTACCTTGCAGATATGAGCTCTAAGAGTGCCAATTACTGCAATCATTTGAGTTCTGGCGGCGTAGGACTGCTTCTGTAAGTCTCCTGTACCCAACCTATCAAACACTGATTTTCACTGACATTCTACAGCCTTTGCGAAGCTGAACTCGGAAAACCTCTTCTCGAGCTCACCAATGCAGACTACGACGCCGGAGACCGCGCTAAGAAGCAAGGCAGCCACTCCACCTGGGGCAAAGGAACAACGGCACCACCCAAATGGAAGGACGCTGGCTGTGTCCATCCAGATCTCGCTGGCACAATAATGGTATGTTGATGAATGATATGTACAAAGATCAGCATGCTCATTGAACTCTACAGCCAGATGTTTCGTCCAAGCCTCGCGACAGCAATGTTCCTGGAGCTTCTCTGATGTACAACGAGTTCATCGCCTACGACGTTGATCAGATCCGCTTGCGCTATCTCTTCCGTGTCAAGATGAACTAGTGTTCTGCTGACCCCACCTTGTTTCGATTTTCCTTACCATATCGATCGGTTTCTACAGTAGTGTGACATGTCAAACATGTGCAACCCTGATGGCAAATGCCGGCGTCTTCTTCAGCGGTTGTTTAGTTTCTGTTGTTGCGTAATCTGGCTTTCATTCTCTGTACGAACTAACTGGCGGCGATATCTGATCGGCTGTCGTTCGCAGGACGTGGTATCTCGGTGGTAAAAATCAAGGTCTCGAGCGAAATAGCCGAGAGTATGGCGTTATTGTATCATTACAAGAAGTATCTGCAGATGAAACTCGTGGAGAGGTCCAAAAAATGGATGGACTCTCAAGTACATAATCAATATCGATAGTATCAGACCTTGTGAACAGAACCAGAAAAGTGGAAGTCTTAGAGTATTGAATTCAAGGGTTCTCATTTCTCTCTACTCAAATACCCCAAAGAAAAGCTCAATATACTCGTTCTCCTGAAATAAGAGCCCAGAAGGTATATGGCGCACTGTAAGTTCGTGTCTCCAGCTTTATTTGAGGGAGTAGAGCCGAAAGTATCATCTGCTACCTTTCTGTTTTGGTGGATACATGCAGGGTCCAAGCTCTTGAGAATCTTTGGAAAATGCCTGCAACGAGTACTACACAGTAGACGAGCTATCAGTGTGGCTAATAACCGGGCTAAAACGGCCAGTCCGTCGAAACCACCTACACCACCAAAAAACTGGTGTGTAGGCATGTTCACAGCGACATAACATTCTTAATAATTATCGAGTTGACTTATGGTACTTAATTAATAGTGTGGATAGCTATATAACGTAGGTATCTATCTATGAAGGTGGTTGTTATGGTAGAGATTTTCTAGGGCTATACACTGCCATTTCAGCCCGCTTTTTTCTCACCCTGATAGGACGAGCTAGGAGAGACTTGAGGCTCCGGGTGGTGTTGCGTATGCGTAGAAATAAGATGGGGGCGTGCCGGATCGAATAGATGGTTGATTGGACCGATCTCCGCATAGCAGCCTATCAAGAGAAAAATTGGTATTCCGTCTACGGTATAGGACAGGACAATACCGACTAGGTGCCCAGATTGTGCAAAGTGACTCTGATCGACTTAGTCAACAAAATCTATTCAATGCCATGCTGCAGATCAGTTCTCAAAATGGCTCGGCCATCACTGCTTCCCAATTCCTCAAGTCGGGCAAAACACACCAGGATATCATGTCGCTTCGAAATCACAGACGCCGTGGTACCAAATGTTTCCGTATGCATTATGTGGCCTTCTTCGCTTTGGCAGACTCGCCGGCGTTGTCGGGTGGAGAGGAGCTGGTGAGGGACGAGTAGGAGTGTTTCAGGGCGTACAAAGGGAGGAAGACCCAGAGCAAGTTGAAGAAGGCGAGATACACGTAGCTGTAAAGGATTAGATTGAGGTTCATATCTTTGGGTGTGGGGTAGGTTTGATCTTACAGGTACATGAAATTGCTGGTATCCAGATTCGGACTTCCACTTAACCACTCGGGAGCAAAGGTCATGAAACCTGGGATGATTAGCGTTGAATTCTGTCAAAACGAGCCTCTTCTGTCTCACCTCCATAGAGTTCTCCAGTAGCCAGGACAATCATCCAGAAGGACAGCTTTCCCCCCATGCCCTTCTTACCGCTTGCAGAAGGAGCTCCAAGGTCGCCATGGCCCTTTGCCATCAGATAGCAAATGTAAGCACTCAAGGGTCCCCCAATAAGCACAGTCAACAGCTCCAAGCTAATAACTGTCAAGTCTGCACCACCCCATCGCGCGTCTGCCTTGGCATATTCCTGCCACAGCATCGCTGTCGGACTCGTACCGTATGCAGAGCCATAAATCCTATCCTTGTGACCTAGAAAGTGGACGCCAGGTGGATAGAGTTCGACAGGTGCCTTGCCAATGAGGTAGGTGTGTTTTGCGATGTCCTTGGTAGAGAGGTAGCTGGTAAAACAGTTGTAGAGAAAGGAGCCTTCAAAGAAGAAGTGTATGAGGGAGTCGAAGGAGTGCCAGACGAAGAGGATGCGTGTCCGGGTGCTGGCAGCTTTTGGGAGAGCGAGTCGAGACGCGATGTAGGCTGTGATCAGGAGGCCGAGTGCTGCTGAGAGGCCGCCGACAGTAGCTTGATCAATCACCGGTCCTCCCGCCATAATTGCGTTGTCGTTGAAGTTTCGGTGCGAGTTGGCGGTAATAGAACAATGGTGTTGATGTTTTTGATGGTACAGACAGAATTATACACGTAGAATTATACCTCTCCACCTCCACAAAACCGCTGGACCTGCAATTCATGCCCTTCCAGTTCATATTTGGATGAATTTCAAGAGTTCGAAGGTGGATTCGATGTCGATGATTTTCCATCTATTCAGACTCAAGCGATCCTAGAAATCTGCAAGCACCTACAAGTAGCTCGGAATAAGAAACGCTGTCAGAGCCCTCGGCTATCCAAAAGACGCGTATTGTATAGGGGCGTGACTCAATCACCTTACCGGTGATTTCAGGCCGCGTTTCAAAAAGCAGCGGCGATCCCACAATGTACATTGCGGGAATTTTAAACATGTCTATACCATATATACGTTTCATAATTTATACATTAGATCAGGTATTCCTATATACGTATTAGCTCAATTATTAGCGAGGTAGGTCCTCGCGCTTAGGACCTATTTATTACTATATTAGGTTAAGATCTTTAGTTTTAGTATATATTGTATAGCTAGGCCTCTAGAAGGTAATATTAATATATTATACTATAATATAACTAATCTAAGCCTCCTAATTAGTTATCTCTTATAATATCTTAGAAATATAGAATATATTAGTTTTTCTAATCTACTATTAGACTCTACTATTTTATATACTAATATTAGATTATCTGTTAAACTATATAGAACGCAGCCTTAGTAGTAGTATTTTACGTAAGCGCGGTATTTTTAAAGCCGTAAATATAAGATATCTTATAAAACTTACTAATATAGTATTTCTAGTTATATAATATTAAAATTGGTACTTTCTATATATTAGAAAAAGTATATTATACTATTTCTATCTAGTCTAGAGCAAAACTACTAGAACTACTAGTTCTATAGTACTCCTAGCTAGTCTACTAGA
>QWZN01000127.1:0-109321 GCA_003693225.1 Venturia aucupariae | reverse complement strand
ACGTTATTTTAGATTTAGTAATACCGTATATTATTATACTTCCCCCGTTAGCCGCTTCCGCCCTAATATTAGGAGGTAAGGGGCTCCATTTGAGGCCTCTCTCCTTCGCTAATACGGCGTTAATAAGATTGAGATAGGACCCTAGATTAACTAGTATCCTAACCTAGTTACCCTTACCTACAGTTATATAGATAGTAATAAGTTTGTCTATAAAGGTTATTATAGGTAGCTAGACTATCCTAGTATCCCTTATACCCTTCCCTAGGTCTATATAGGCTAGTAGGTACGGAATCAAACCTACTAGCCCTTCTCTTTTCCCGACTTACTATCTTTATTAGATTACTTCTTACGGTAGGCTTTAACCGCGGTTTTATTTATATAATTAGGCACTACGTAACCCTTCTTACTATAGGTATAGTATTCGATATCTTTCTTGTCCTTTTTAGGCTTTTCTAGCCTATTCCGGCGCTAAGTCTTCTTATCTCGGCCTTTTAAGGACTTATCGTCGCTATCGCGGCCGCGCTTCTTACTACTACTACTATTATTGTTATTATTGTAAGAGCTACTACTCTTAGACTTAGATAAGTCTTTAGATAGATCCTTAGATTGGGATATATTAGAGAAGTTACTTACCTCCTCCTTAATAATAGCTAGTGTTATTTCTATCTTCTTAAGGCGGAAGGCGATCTTATTCTAGGTTAACTCGTATAATACGCCTAGGTAATCCCTAATCTATTACGCCTTATTGGTTACCTCGGCTTCCTCCTATAGAGGTTTGAGGTATTCTAGCAACTCCCTTAGAGTCTAGCTAGATCTCTAGCGGTAGGTCCGAATGGCTATAGCCGCCTTTAGTATACGCTAAACTAGTATACTAAGGATATCTAATATCCTCTACTTCATGACAGCCTATAATAGACTATTAGGGTATAGATCTCCTATATTCTCGTAGAAGTTTATCTATACCGTTTTTAGTGTAGGGTCTAAGTACTACTTTACGAACTTTACCTTAGTAGCCTCCTTATAGAAGTGTACCGGGTTGTTACTAAATATATCTTTGTAGTCGTTAGCCTACGCGTTAAACTCGGAGCGGTTCTTACCCGTATATTTCTTAGGTACCTTAGCCTGAGGTATATAGGGACGCTCGGTTAACTTCTTTATCTTAACCTCCTACTTACCGTTTAGGGTAAGGGTACTAAGTGTAGCCCTGTCGCCCTTCTTAACTACGGCCTTGATACGCTAAAGCTCGGTAATTTGCTCGCGCTAAAGCGTCTTCTTAGCCTAGTTCTATAGCTCTAGTAGTTCGATAGTCTCTAGGTCCTTAAGTAGAGGGTTCCTAAGCCCTATAGGTATTTCTAGCGTATTCTAGCCCGGTCCGGCGCTAGTACGGTTACTAGATCCTAAGGTAGCCGTAGCTAGCTCAGGGCGATTCTCTAGTCGCTTACCGGCGCGGGCGGCTGCGAGGAGTTTATCCTCTTTCGCTATACGTTATACTAGGAGCCTATCTTATCTCTCCTACTCTTTACGTGCCTTCTCTTTAGATATAGCGGTAGTTTTCTCGCGAAGGAGAGCTTCCTTATCCCTTTACTCCTTATTACGTAGGGCTGATTAGAGATCGGCTTCGGCTACCGTATTCCTAAGCCCTCGTATAAGCCTTAGGGTTTTACTAGATAGCGCCACGTTATTATTAACGGGACCTATACGGATAGTATATTTATTATCCGTATTAGTAGGAAGTTCCTTAAAGCGCCTATTAAGGTCTATAGGATCCTCTCGAGGTGAGTTAGGTCCGTTCTCGCGCTCTAATAAGCTAGAGCGAGCCGGAGAGATATCTATTAGGCGTAAAGAGGTTATCTTAGTTAGTAATAAATCATCTCTTTCTCTTCAAGGTACTAGGAGCGATTGTAATATTAAGAATAGTAGATTTAAAGATAAAAAACGATAAATAAGAACACTTGTATTATATTAATAAGACAATCGCTAAGGATCTATAGGATCTTAGCGGGTATAGTTTATATAGTAATACGTGTTCAATCTATTAGTTATGTAATAGGATCCTGATATTAGATAGTAGTAGTAGTTACGACATAAATTTTTGAGCTAGTAATTACTATTATTACTTTTCACCTCATGATTTTGCTAGGCTTTTACACGGACGGCTAGGAGCTAGGAGATATATCGGTGGGGTAAGGTAGAATATAATATAACGCGTCTTTGGCCATATTTTGGGAGGTTTTGGGGGGATAGAACTTGAAGACTTGAAGCTGATATTTGAGAAGAATATAGTAAAGATAAGATACCAAATAGAGGCGAACGCTTGCTCGTGGTTTCTTCGATAGAGAATGCCACTTCTGAGGAGTAAGGCGATATGTTTTTCTATAGTCTAGTCTAGTAGGTATACAGCTGATTTTGTTGCCTTTTTGGGATTCGAGAGGTAGTAATAGTAATACTTATTACTTCTTAACGAGGAGCCGATAATTGGAAAGGATCTCCTTCTAGAGAATCTAGGGGGTAAAGGTATATACTTTCGAGTATTTATAACGTCTTTTTTAGAGGCTTGATGATGAATCGAAGCTTATAGTAATTTTTGATAATAAGACCTTGAATGGGATGCTAAGGGCATTAGACTTCTATTAGAAAATAGTAACAAAGATTATTATCAATATTGTTATTACTACTAGGGAGAATATGCTTAAACTTGAGATTCTAGTAAAACGAGTACTCGTACTATATAACTCCTTACTCCAAAAGCTAATAAGGGTATTAGAGTTTATAAATAGCGGCGACGTACCTTCGTATATATAGCGTTTTCCTATTCTATTGATTCTTCTATCTTTGATAGGGAACGAGATTATATACTGCTTTTAGAATACAAAGGTTTTATACTAGGAAAGCTAACAATTTGCTTAAGTACTCTATATTATAGTCAATTAGCTATCTCGAGCGAGAAGCTTAGATAATAGCTAACAAAGAGTAAGAGTCGTAACTTTCCAATTTCTAAGTTTGACCCTCTCTTTCCTAGATAAATTTTATATACCTATATAAAGATAGGGGATAAGAAAAGAGTAGTAGACGTATAGTATCTTATTAATTATAGTTATTCTTTATTTCTCGGACTTATAAATATAAACTATAATCTACTAGTAGACTAAGTAGTTATCTTAGGTATAAGTACTACCAATTCTTAGGATTTAGAAGCTAAGGCTTTAGAATCAAGGATATTATTTATTACTAAGGCTTACTAATACTTCTCTATATCAACCAACGGCTAGACCGGCTATTAGAAATAAAGTTAGGACGGGAGAATAGGCCGTATAGAAATAATATAAAACGAGGTACGACTCCAATTAGCTTATCTAATTATATCGTTATACTATTAAAGTATCTTTAATATAGTCTTTTCTATATAATATATAGATAGTAAAGCGTGCCGCGGAACTACTAGATAGTAGATTCTCTAAACCGCGTCTAGCTACAATTGTTATAAGTTAAGAGACTATAACTAAAGAGGACTAATTTAGAGCTATAACAATTAGCCTAGAAAAATAGACTTAGATAGTAGCGAAGTAAAAAAGAAGATACTAGAAATTAATATTAAAGATAGCCTTAACTCTTGAATAAAAATAAGTTTAATTATCTTTAGAATTGTCTCGGGTTACTAGAAATATTGAATAGAAAAGTAGAATATAATAATAAATCGAAGATACTTAGCTGCGATTCAATAACGCTTATAGTTATAATATAATAATAGATATTAGTATTAGAAGACTAAAGGCGGAAATAGATTTTACTAGAATTACTACAAAGTATAATTTGGATAGAGTCTTCAATTAGGTTACAAGTAGGAAATAGCGTGAGTAATATCGTATAGCTAAGCTTCTTAAGTAGTTTTCCGTGATAATTGTTTACCTTCAAGGTAAATATGTGAGATCAGGCTGACAAGGCTGAGCACGTGATTGCGACAGACACAGCTCTGATTCCTGCTCCCTAGAGCGCCAGCTTAATCCAGATGCAGCGAGATATCGTTGTTGAAGTCGTGTATAGCATGGTATCGGAATTTTCCCTCACAGAGGAGGATAAGGTCGAGCTGGTACAGCTGGAGTCTGAGATGTCCCGAAGATTGGTTATCCATAACGGTTCGGGGAAACTGATGTATATGAGAAATGGAGTCTTGACCTTCACGACGAGAAAGACGATGGGGGCGGGGAAGGAAAAGAATGAAAGGCAAATGCTTGCAGTAAGAGGGGTTCCCCAGTAATGAGGCTGTGTAGTGGCGAAGTGCATACATACCTACACATTAGCATTTGTGGTTCTTCCACTGCCTCGCAAACATGGGAGATACAATTCCCCAGCATTGATTATATTCTTCATTATCATGACACCCATTCTCGTCCACAACTTCTCCATCAACCTTCTCTTTACAGCGCAGCAACAAGACCAAATAGTCCAGCCACACCCATAATCGCAGCTGGAATCTCTGTCGCCATCGCGAAGCCACTGGAACTTCTCGTTGTTGTTGATGCCACATCCTGTGTAGTCGCACTTCCACTCATGCCAGTAGTAGATTTTGTATTCGTCCCGGTCAGCATCGTCGTCGAGCCAGTTCTCCCACTCGAAGCCACCGTCGAACCCCCACTCACACCCCCAGTACTTGCACTCACACCCGGCACCGTAGTCACCGCCACCACACCCCCATCCCCAGTACTCGTGACAAGCCTCGGCGCCCCCTCAATACTCCCCGCACTGACCGCCCCCTTCAACTCACTTACCCTACTCTCAAGACTAGCAATATTGGCCGAATACTGCGTAGGCACCGCAGAGATCCATTCCGGGATTGTCGATGCTGTTAAGGCTGAAGCGAGGAGCGATGCTACATCGCCTGTGAGGGTGTGTGCTGAAGCAGCTGAGGATAGGGCGGGGTAGACGGAGGTGGGGATGTAGAGGGACATTAGTTGGGAGACGGCGCTGGAAAGGAGGGAGGGTTTAGCGTTTGCGTCGCTAGGGGATGTTTGTTAGCTGTTTGAAATGGGTGAAGGAAAAAAAAGAGGGATTGGATTACGTTGTTTGACGTTTTTCGGGGTTAGGGTTTGCAAGGGCGAGGATTGGGAGGGTGAGGAGAATTGTTGAGGCACGCATTTTGGCAATGGGGTGGGTCATTTGGGCAAATAATTCTGGGATGATTCTTGTTGATGCTTTAACCGTTTTCCGCAGGAGATTTGCGAGGTTGATGATCTCGTTCAATAAGGAGGTTGGTATTGAAGAATGGCAAGGCTGAAGATGGAGTGGCTGGGGGAATACCAACCACATCTCCTGACACGAGTCATGTACAACAACCATCCACAATCGGTAAGCTCAATCCTCTCTACGAGTAGCCACTGCATGAAAGCAATCCTCTCTACGAGTAGCCACTACACGACATCCATCTCCATCTTCATTCTTCCATTGCCAATCAAGACTTTCCAAGCACAATTTCGCACTTGTGCGCAGCAGGTCCGATGAGGAAGAAATTCACCATAGCCATACTCTCCGCCGTCGTTTCGGGAGCCACTCTCGCAAGAGCCCTCCACTCTCGAAAGAATAATGTCGTTGCGATGCGAAGGTCCATGCGTGCAAGATGGACTCCTATACATGTTCGAGCACCGGCCCCAAAGGGATTAAACGCTGCTTTTGCTTCCTCGGAAAGGGGATTCGCTGAATCGAGCCAACGATGGGGATTGAATCTAGCCTGGTATTAGCGATACTTTCAGGGAGGACGGCGTGACAGGAGCGTACCGTTCAGGATCAGAAAAGAGCTTGGGATCGCGATGGAGGGAGTAGCTTTGTGTGCCGACTGTATAGCCTTCCGGAACAAAGTGACCTCCCAGCTGAGCACCACCTTTCGGTACAATCCGGGGTAAAGATCCAGGTGCAGCGCCGTAGAGTCTCAATGCCTCGTCGATTGTGGCATTGAGAAATGGTAAGGCTTCTAGATCTGCGTCGCAGAAATCGGCTGGAAGGTTGGCTACTTCCTGTTCCAACGCAGTTCGTATGTCGGGTCGCTGCAGCACCGCCCATGTGAGATAGGTAAGAGTGATACCTGTGGTATCGGAACCTATCGCCGTCAGCCAGTTTTAAAAGGCAAACAAGAAACAGATTCACTCACCAGCGATAATAAAGTTCACCGCCTCACATAGCATCTCAGCATCACCAAGCTGCTCAGTTCCCTCATCCGCCATCGCAACAACATTTGCAAAGATATTCTTCGACTCTCCCTGTGCCCTTGTCGTTTCAACCGCTTTCGACCCATACTCCACTAGCAGACTTCTCCCATTCCACAACGTCTGCATCGTCTTCGTCGGGATCAACCGCCCAACCGCCGCCAAAAGAGGTAATTCAGCACGAATACCACTCCCCATCATCACCTTCTCCAAGACTTTGATGAAATCATTCTTCTCACCCCGTTCTAAACTCCCGAAGTTCTCGCCGAAAGCCACTTGTCCCAGGATATCCGAGGCGAGAAAAGTCCACCATTTAAATATGTCCACTTTTCCAAGTTTCTTACTCTCCTCGCCCATTCTTTCCACGGCCAGCGCACATTTGGACCGAACAAGACCTTCCCACTCCTTCCTTAGCGACGTTTTGCTAAAGGCCCTTGCAAATAGCTTTCTCCTAGCCGCATGCTCACGCTTGTCGCACATTGAAAAACTCGACGGTTTCGGAAGCGCGGTAAAAGTCTCATACCATGGTGACTTTGTGAAACCAGATTTGATCGAGTGGATCTGTTTGAAGTCTTGGACACTGTTCACGGAAATCTCGGTGGGAGATATGCGGACGGTCGGGCCGTAGGTACAATGGAGGGAGTCGATGAAGTACATTCGTTTTCCGGAGAGAACGGAGAGTTGCAGGGGTAGGTTTGAAAGCAGGGTGGATGTTGGACCGGGAATGTGGCGGAGAGGGGAGGTTAGGGCGGTGTAGAGTGTCTGCAGGTGTTAGGATATGATTTGAATTGATCCGGTCTTGGGCATGGTTTCCCGTTTCTTTCACTGGAATGTTTGTATGTGGGGGTGATGGCAACTTACCTTGATGAACCATATCCCAACAGCGGAAGCAACAATAACTTTCACCGAGGTGAGAATGGACTCGGAAGCATCGATCGACATCATGGTTCCTAGAGGTAGAAACTACAGAAGAAGAAGCAGAACAATGGTGAATGATGATCAGATGTAAATATACGGGAGAGGCAATGTGAAAACCTCTGAGAAGAACTTCAATTCGCCGTCTTCTCGAAAGCGACCGGGAACATTATTCCCCCGACTCCCGAAATACCTCAGCACCTTACCAATCCCATCTCCAAGACTCCTTCTAGGCCGGTACAGGAAGGCAGATCTTTTGCGGTGAATAAATTGAAGCAAAGGAAGCGGACTCCGCGAAGACCGTTGCCGAGAAGAAGCACGTGCATCCATATGCCAAGGAACGGCTTACTTAGTCATGGAGGCTATAGGTTCCCTACTCGGATGATTCATGCTCCGAAAATGCACCGTGGAAGGAAGACTGGCAAAAGAACGGAGACTACGGAAGCCGTCTACCTATCGTCTGCGGGGATTTGTAATCCTACGATGAATTGAAGACTGCAGGTGTACTTGCGATTTATTATTATTAGTCACCATCTCCTCGACCATAACCATAGCCGATATCCACAATAAGCCAATCCTCCACCTCCAAGGATAATTGAACTCAATGCCATGCCCAACCCCGTCAAAATGCCCTGCTCAAAGAATCCAAAGGGCGCTGCCTCCAGCCGCCGTCCCTTCCCAGCTGGCAAAGCCGACGTCGCATCTTTCGTGGCTTGGTCCATCAACTTCGTATCGCCAGAGACAATCAGTTTGCTCAATAGATTGTGTTCCGCCGTTGTTTGAATGTACGTTGCTCTTGCTTCAGTGAATTGCTCTGTCGAATATCGCGACGAGGCTGAGACAGGGTATCCGAGTGGAGCAGCCGGACCCACTAACAACTCTATCGGAATGTGATTGACGAAAGTGGCGTGTGCTTGAACAAATTGACTGAGATATTTCCCAGCTGACGGGCTAGCAAAGATATAAGATGCAAGAAGAGTGCCATTCCTATCGGCGAGATCGATGGCATCATCTAGACTTCGAACTCCGTAAACTAGAAGCGAGCAACCTCTCTGCCTACGAGAGAAAAGCTCGGAGTTCCTGGAACCTGGATCAGTCACCACATTTCCCTAGCGCTGGGCAGACCTACTCACCTGTCAAAGATCTCGGCGATTGTGCCATTGGAGCCAGAGGTGATTATGTTGACGCCTTTCTTCCCGGATAGATCGTCTGTCGGCTGTTTCCGGCTACCATTAGAACCCTTCTCGTCCGAAAAACCATTTCCATGTCGGCCTGTCATGAAGTCGATCGATTTCCGAACAACTGCATTCAAAAAGTCTTTCTTCACAAACTCATTGACGAGAACCACATCGGGTACATATGGAGAAGTTCCATTGAAACTGAAACGTGCTGTCAGCAGAGCCTCTGCTGCATCTTCAAGATTGGCTGTCCGGTCGACAATCGCAAGGACAGGTGCAACTGAAGGTGAAAGCACTTTGAGCGATTGAGCATCTTCTTTTATCCCTTCTTGCGAAACTTGAATGCACGAAGCAAGAAACGATGCATCTGTAGGTTTCAAGCTCGCGACGGCAAAGATGTCTGCATCGAGAGAACTGGAAAGAACTTTTTCCAAAAGAGTAGGAAGGGCTCTTAAACTGTTCTCTAACTGCGGCCATTGTCAGCGATTTGCAGGAAATTTTACATAAACTGACTGACTTGGACAATGACACAATTTCCCGCAGCGATGGCCACACTCAGTGGCACAACCATTGAGTAAAAGAAAGTATGCTTTGCAGGTTCGACATAGGCAATACCAATTGCTTCTCGTCGATCCGCTGCATCCACACCTTTCGCTGTTCTGCATTCTGCTTCGAGCTCTTTCTCCGGGTTCAGGGAAGCTATTTGTTTCTTCAATATCGAAAGGGTCAGGGAGTATTCAATGGCTGCTTCTGGTTTGGTGTTTCCAGTGTCTTCCATGATGGCATCTTGAATCGAGTTTGCGCTTTTGACAAGGCCATTATGGAGTCGTGCAAGTTGACTTTGTCGTTCAAAAACGTTGGACAGCCTGCCGTCAACAGCAGCTGCGTGAAGGCGAGGAAAGGGTTGAGATTTTGCCATTGTGAAAGTACTGTTTGCTTGATTCTCCTGGACTCGACAACTCCCATAACAATGATAACTTCAGGATGAAGCTCAGATGCATCGGGACATCATTTCCGCCCACATCGGAACCATTGTTTTATCACATGCAGAACCCCCACATCGAGCTCTCCACCGTTCCGGAGGATGTCGCACCAATCTGAAAGGTCCGACAGGCCGATGACCTAGATGTGCTTGCGACTTTCGATCATCCAAGGTTCGCCTTTCGTGGTCTGTCAGATCAACGTCAAACATACACAAAATTCACCATGTCAGTTACCACGACCAGCAACCCATTGACCTACACGGTTCAGTCCGTCCTTACAGACTACGAGCTCCATCACTCGGAACAAAACGATCAACCTGCCCCTGCTCCAAGCGACACGCCCATACCAAGAACTTCCAACCCTCCAGATTGGCCAGAGAACTATCGACGGATACCCGAATACAGGCCAATAAACCGGGAGCTTGTTCAAGCAGAGAGAAGGGTCTACCAGAATCCTATTGAGCATGCTTTCATCGCTACGATGTTCACAGGAGTACAGACGACTGCGGTATGTTGTTTGGTATGCCTGTTGACGCTTATCTCAATACTGATTCACGAAAGACTGTGGCGAAGATTTGGAGGGCAACTGGTGGGAGGATCAACGACAAGATCTTCCATTATAAGATAGGTGGTGAATGGTAGCCAGTTCGAGATGAGGATCTAATGCAACTGTCAAGAACTTGAATTTGATGAATGATTGGAGTTTGGGACTGGTTTCGTCCCGAAATTTCTCCAGGTTGATCACGTGTATAATAAACGCTCGTCTCGGTGCTTTGAATCTTTCTAGCGATTTCCTTTCATTTCAGTTTCCAATCGTCTCTCTTGATTTTCCTTATCCAATGTTTTGCTGATAGCTTCCATTAGACTTGCTTCTACTTGCACATCAAGGATGGATGATGGGCTATACCTCTCTTATTCAGAAGAAGGAAGCTCGGATGAACATGATCAGATAAAGTCCAAAGCCAAAACATGCAGCTAAAGCAGTAGCAAAAATATCAATTGTTCAACTACTATTTCACCACAACCTCCGCAAGTATCCTCGTCTACAAAACCCATCTAATCAGACCCCCTAACCCCCTTCATACCCCCATAATCCTCCCCCAATTTCTTCCCACCAACCTCCAACGGTGCACAAGGCTGCAGGATATACATCATCCTCGCCCACTCCGTCTCACTAGTATTCCTCCAAGCATGATTCGTCCCCCTCTGCACCGCAACATCCCCCCTCTTCAACAACCTCGTCTCCCCACTATCAAGCACCAACTCAACCTCCCCTTCAAGCACAACACCATAATCCAAACTAACGGTCCTATGCATCGGGCTCAACAACCCAGGACGCATATCCACATATCTCAATACCGTCCCGTTGTTGATCGTGATGCCTGGTGGTTTTTCGAGGTAGCCTGCGTAGCTTTGGACATCGGTGTCGTTGTTTAGGTTGACGGGGAAGGAGGTTGTAGTGTAGCCGAGGAGGAAGGAGGCGTCGCCGTCCGGGAGGACGTTGCTGGGGAGTTCGGGTTCGAGTTTGTGAGAGAAGATTGCTTTGCCCTCGCTGTCATGCGTGGTGATGAAGCGGTTTACTTTTGGGAGGGCGCCGTTGTGTGCCATTTTGATTTCTTTGTCTAAGTAGAAGTTTGGGCAGTAAAATCGGGCTTATTTCTTGGAGAAGAGTTGGTTTGCTCAGTTGTTGACAAATTCTTGAATAAACTTTGATATTTGAAAACGGTTCGTAGGATCCGTTCAGGTGACAGTGTGAAGGATTCAATCGATGCCGGTACCTGAATTTTCCTGTACATGGTTGCGATAGTGAACATGGGGTAAGGCTGTGGTCCCGAAGGTGGGGGAGCGGTTTTTTGCCCGCAGCCGAACAAACCGGAACCAGTGGGTCTGGCAGGTACTCAATGGAGCTACATGATCCATATCACGGTTCGCAGTAGTCAGTTTCGAAGGTAGAAATCGAGAAACATGACAGACCTCGCAAAAGACTTTGGGGCAGATAACATCCCATTCGGGATTGCTTCCTCAAAGCTCCATCCATCGCCGCAATGTGTTTCTCGGATTGGGAATTCGGTTGTTTTCCTGGCTGCTTTGGCAAACCAGGGTATTTTCAAGAATATTGATGCTTCACTGGAGACAATCTTTGCTTTGGTATGTCGTGAAGCCCCAGCGACTGAACAATGTCCATGCTAACGACGTTTTTTCAAGCCTACTTTGAATGGATTTGCAGCCTTGGGCAGATCAATACACCGAGATGTGCGGCAGCGGATCCAAGAGCTCGTATCGAGGGATCAAATAAGCACCCTGTCAGCAGGGAGCCTAGAAGATGTTTCACAAGTACAAATGCACTTGCCAGTCAGCATCGGCGACTTCACAGACTTCGCCGCTTCAAAGGACCACTGCCTGAACGCAAGTGAAGCCATTTTCGGGAAAAAAAGTCTACCGCCTGCATTTTTGAACTTTCCAATCGCTTATGCCGGCCGAGCATCGAGCGTCGTCGTTTCGGGAACTCCCATCGAGAGACCTCTCGGGCAATATAAAGGTCCAGATGGCATCGTCTTTGGACCATCAAAAGCAATGGATTTTGAACTCGAGTTTGGAGCAATCATAGGCAAACCGCTTGCGAGAAATCAGACACTCGATATCGTCAATGCGGACGACCACATTTTTGGATTCGTGATTGTCAATGATTGGAGTGGTCCGTCACGTATCACCGATCCTGTTCCAGAACTCTTTCACTAACTTATAATCAGCACGCGATATACAAGGTCTAGAGATGAGTCCACTGGGCCCTTTCAACGGCAAAAATTTCGGGACATCCATATCTCCATGGATCATTGTTCCGGACGCATTGAAGCCATTTTCGGTCCCCGCGCCAGCAAGAGATCAA
Source organism: Venturia aucupariae (assembly GCA_003693225.1). NCBI lineage: Eukaryota > Fungi > Ascomycota > Dothideomycetes > Venturiales > Venturiaceae > Venturia > Venturia aucupariae. Next base: position 97,164 of record QWZN01000127.1, on the reverse strand, counting down.
AAGGTGGCTGCATACCTCGATGACCCAGACATGACAATCTATGACATTGAACTGCAAGCAGAAATACAAGCTGGTGGATCCAGCACAGTCGTCTGCCGTGCAAATTTGAAATGGATGTATTGGAATTTCCGGCACATGTTAAGCCACCACGTTATTGGTGGTTGCGATCTGAAGACAGGAGACTTGATAGCCAGTGGAACTGTGTCCGGGCAAGGCGATTTGGAGCACGGTTGTCTCCTAGAGTCCTCTATGGGCGGAAAACAGCCGCTAAAGATGAGCGATGGATCCTCCAGAATCTATCTAGAGGATGGAGATATCGTTAGCTTTACTGGAAAAGCTGGAGGTGTCGGAGATTCCGGTGTCGGAGATTCCGGTGTTGGATTCGGACAGTGTTGGGGCGAGATCAAGAGAAATACTAGATCTGGTTGATTGACTTCCAGAAGATGTTAGTGATTTCACCTTCTTTGATCTCTACATTGAAAGTTCTTCTGCGACATGGCAGACAACGTCGTCAATTCGAAGTAGTATCCCAGAGCAAGCGGTCGTGCGAAAAGACGGAGTGACAACCTTGCAAATTGTATGAATACGGGTACGAATAACTGGTATTAAAGCCGTAACAGTGGCTTCAGCGATTCGGTGCCTCTGGTTGTGTAGCTAAAATAACACTAGTATCCGCAACTCCAGATCAGTATTGAAAGATTCCTGGCGACCGTCTTATTTTAAGGTCGCCAGCAATCAATCGATATTGATAAAGAACTTGGGGACCCTAAAATTAATAGTATCTTCAATTTCGACACACTGTAAAGGCTTTCAACTGAAAGTCACTGTGCCGTGACAACTGCCGATGAACTACAATCAGGGTCAGTTTGTTTCTTCCCCAGCCTGAAGATAGCCTATCCCCTTGCTAAGCTTGGTGAACTACCCCGCGTCTGTCAACACGGCCCCGGATTATGCCCTCCACATTTTGCCCACATTCCATGCTGTGGCCAACGGATAGCTTCGACTCCAGAATGCCCGTCGATCCTTTGAGAGATGTATATCCACCACAGACCAAATAAATCCTGTCAGAACGAGGCCACAACAATCATCCGCAATGACAAGTTTTAAACAGGCCTTCTCGTTGTCCGCCGATGAAGTCAGAAATGCCTCACCTCCTGGGACTGTAGGGTTGATATGTGAGGACTACATAACTGTTTTTATTGTTCAAGGGTACAAAGACTGACACCATTAGCCCATACTCTTGAGAGAACACAGACAGGCCGAGATGTGCCGCGCGACGAGCTACAGCTCAACCCAAGACCATCTCTAGACCCAGCGGACCCGCTGAATTGGCCGCTCTGGCGCAAGTACGCAATCCTGGCTTGCATGTCTCTCGTTCCATTCGTGTCGAACTTTGCCTTGGCCTCGATAGCGAGTACCTTTCCCATTTATGCAACACCAGCTGTGTTCATGCCCCCTCCAAGCTTTTCGCAGCTCACTCGCCTGATCTCGGTATGCACTGTCGTGATGAGGATGATGGAGATACATGCTGACGGCGGCAGGTCAATATTCTGATGATGGGAGTATCTAACATCTGGTGGACGCCGCTCGCAAATACAATCGGAAGAAGGCCAATCATGCTCCTCAGTCTCCTCTTGTTGACGCTCGCTTCTATGTGGGCAGGTCTCGCGAAGTCGTTTGAGTCTTTGCTCGCTGCAAGATTGTTCATGGGAATTGGTGGAGGACCTGCTGACGCTGTTGCTCCTGACGTCGTTGGCGAGGTCTTCTTCGTTCATCAGAGAGGTCGCGCGATGGTGAGTGCAACGACCTGTTTTCGTTGGCCTCTCGCTAAAGACGGGAAAGGCCATTTACACCGTATTTCTGTCATTAGGACCCTTTGTTGGTGGAACAGCTGGGGGCTACATCGCAGCATCCAGAGGGATTCTGTGGATCCACTGGGTCAACGTCATCCTGTGTGGCGCAACTTTCGTACTGTGTCTCTCCTTTCAGCCAGAAACTCTGTTCGACCGCAGACGAGCACTGTTATTGAGCTATGGCTCTCCCTCTGAACCAGCCGAGCAGACTTTCTCACCGGACGAGAAAATTATGGTTTCCAGCATCGAACGTGGTTCTTCGCCTGCGTCTTTTAGACCTTACAACTTCGGTCGCTCTTTGGGATTTTCTTCGAGCCGGGGAGGCCTACTTCATCAGTTTCTTGCCCCATACCCAACGCTCCGTCTTCCCGGTGTTTGGCTGGTGATGTTCTGGTACTCTGGTCTTATTGCTGGCATTGTAACGATGAGCACTGTCGGACCCACTATCGTAGCGAGCCCACCATACCTCTGGGGCGAAATGCTGGACTGATCAGCATTGGAGGCATCGTGGGCGCCTTCCTAGGAGTCATCTACACTTATTTCACCTCGGACTTCTTGACAAAGCGAATGGCAAGGAAGGAGATCCACGGCTTCTCGGAAGCAGAGTCTCGCCTTGGTGCAGCCATTCCAGCCTTGATAGTTTCTACTGTCGGCACTATCCTTTTCGGGTTCTGCGCACAATATCCAGGAGGAGGGTTTGACCTCAGAAATCCCGTGACATACCACCATTCCAGGCAATGGATTGGTCTTGAATTTGGTCTCGGCATGGTATCTTTCGGCTTGATGCAAGCTCCATCGATTAGCTTCACCTATGTAGGTAGATCAACCCGCAATATGCTCTCCAAGGACATAAGCTGACATGTTACAGATCATCGATTCCTACAACGCTGTATCGGGCGATTGTTTCGTCATTATTACATGCTTCCGTGCCGTCATCAGTTTCGCTTGGACATTTTCCGTCGGGGATTGGATTGACAGTCGAGGCGCGGCGGAGCCATTTGGCATTTTTGGCTTGATAATGGGCGTTGCCGCTTTGCTGACCATCCCTATGATGGTCTGGGGCAAGCGGACACGTATTGCGACGGCCAAATGGATTCCAGCCCGTTCCGACCACTGAGTACCAACACTTACGAGGCTGCAACTTCGGGGTTTGTTATTGATTGAAGCTTCTTTGAAGGGCCTGTTGTAGTGAGCATAGCCAGTAATGCTAACGCTGATGTTCCCGTCCACTACTCCATGCCAAACGTGCATGACTTGTTGTCACTGCTTGATCGTATATTCATGAAACCTGAGGATCGTCGGCCAGTTCAGGAGTGAAACTTGCAAGCAGGTTACCAACTTCACATGTGACTCACCCTTTGGTATGGAATTACAATGGGAAATGAGGCAATTTGGTGGTTTTCTGCTAGCCAGGTGCGGCCTTTGCTGCAGTCCGTAATCCCTTCATGAGCTGAATGAGGTTTTCAACAAGAGGAGGTCGTGCTCCCAAGTTCAAAACATGATTCGCGTGCAGAATTTCCATCGCAGCATCCAGAACCGAGTTTGGCTCATGAGTACTCAGAATTGACCCTCTACTTCCTCGGATGCTTGGCGTCCCACGAGCCAGCGCGATGAACCTCTGAACCTCTTGAGAATCAAGGTCGTCGAGCCAGATGACAGGCAGAGAGGGTGGCAATACCTGCTGCTCACGGTCGTTGCCATCTTCTGCTTGTAGGATCATTTTGTAGGACCAGAATGCCAGAGCTGAATGATACACAGCTATAGAGCTGAAGTTGTGAATGAATCTTGGTGGCAAAAGCTTCGCCGCACGAAGAACTTGGCCAGCGTGCCAGATCGCTTGACGAGATGTAGAAGTTCTCACCCAGGCTTGAAGTGAAGGAAGAACCCTTGCCGCCTCCTCTTGTCCTTCAAGCCCTGCCCAAAGTTGAAGGTCTTCGAGCGAGAGATGCAGATGCATGAGGATGAGCTCAAGCGTCATGTTGAGGCGTTCTCTTGTGCTATTTGGTAGCTCTGCGCAGATAAATCGGAAGTGCTGTAAAAGTTTAGCAAGCTCCTGATATCGTGAGGTCATGATGAGAGAGTTATCCCAATGGTATGATGGCCGTTTGACCACCGAGACAAGCTGACGATGTTCCCAGACAAGGCTCCATGCAGCGTATAAGAAAGCGGAGCATGAGTCGCTTTGGTCTATCACATCTGTAGATCCAAGAATGTCCAGATCATTTAGACAATCTAAAAGCGACGGTCGTCTGACTGTTGGATCGGGCTTGGAGAGAATTACTCGTTTCCAGCTTTCAGCGTCTGGCGCGAGCCATAGTTCTTTCGGTGCTGGCAATGGTAACAATAGCTCGGCATAAGATACCAGCGGAGTCGCCAGCAATGCCATTGAGGCTTGCGCCGAGTATTGAAAGGCACGAAAGACGAGGCGGATATACGATTCCTGCTTGATCCACTGCGCCCATTTTTGTGCCAGCTCTTCACCAGAATCGTCTCTGTTAGGGACAATGGCTGGGTAACTTGATCGCCGGAACTTCCCACTTCGTCGGAGCATGGTGTGGAGTGGATGTACAAAGCTCTCTGCTAGCTCAATTTTGCGGCTGTTTCCACTCCACAAGCCAATTTCGAGGGACATCAGGAAGGCCTGTTTTAGCTGTAGCTCCCGTATCAAGCTGTTGTCATTCTCGAACTGCGAAACGTCAGCACAAAGTGATCTCAATGTCGAGACATTCTAGCCGCATTCACACACCTTGCCTCCCACGTATGCCCGTATGGCTTCTTGTAGTGCAAATCCTAATTTTTTTCAGCGAATTATCAGGGGTCAAAACAGCCCCTGCAGCAATTGAGGATAGAAGGACCTCAGTGCAATCTTTGGTCGTGGTACAAAAGGTGGGAAGGTGAAGCCAGCTATCAGCACCGGATAAAGGTGATGTCAGGTAGAATTGTAGAACAGTGTCTAGTAGTTCCGCAGAAGGGAATGCTGACACGGAACGAAACATGGTCTCTGGTTTGCAGGTGCTGAGTATAATTGCAAGGATCTTATCACGACAGCTCTGATCCAGCTTCTCACTTGTCGTCCTTCGGTCGAGGCGGATGCGCGTTTCGGGACTATCGTGTCCTTGAGCCCCTTCTGGGAGAGATAGATGTTGCTGCTCTGCGGCGGCATGATCTTGAGGTCTTGGGTGAAATCGCCATACTGAAGTGCGGAAGGCCTCGGATCGAGAAGCAGAAGCTTGGTCGCCCGTCCGGGTAGAAGACACGACGTCGCTGCGAGGTGTCTCGAGATCAAAGGGAATGTTTGCGTTGTAGTTATCCAAAAAGCTGAAATCAACATCATTAAGCTCTAAGTTGGACTCGAACCCAAACCCCAAGAGACCACGGGGAGTCCATGTCCCGCTCATATATCCAGACATGCCTAGAGGATAGATCGGCTCCGGTGGAGCAGGTAGAACACCTCTCAGAAATTCAGGTAAGTCTTGCACTGCATCGACTTGACCTGTCATGGGTGGTGCATTGGAAGCAGTAGGCGTAGGCTGCTGGAAGTTCCATTGACTTTCCTGGACAGGGTCAGGCGGTAGATTCGAGAACGTGGTGTTCTGCTGCTCAAATTCCAAGTTGCGAGTATGTCCGTGGTTTTCGACGCCGTGCGAGTCCATGTCTGGAAGTCGCGGTGAATCTTCCTGCACGTTCAAATGCTGGGAGTTATTGGTTCCATTTAGATGAGGTGGTAAACCCGGCTCTTGTGACAGTTGCAGCAGGCCGGATACGGCATCAGCGTTTCCCGAGCTCCCATCGTCTACTTGGTCTGCGGAACGGCAAGGGATGCCCTTTTTCTGACATCGTTTACAAGGCTTCGACTCTTCGCAACGAATGTGATTCTCAGCGCAAGCAACACAAGCTTGTGCTACACGGGCACTTTCCTGCCGTCTCTGTCGCTTTGGAGAATCTTCGTTTCCAGGTTCATGCACAGAGCCATGACGTTTCAGGAGATCTCTACCAGGATATTAGCCAGGCGGCCTCAAGCAGGTCGATCGAGACGACCGACGTTCTTGCAAAACGCTTGTTACACACCAAGCATCGGTAAGGTTTCTCCTGCGTATCTACGAGATAGCTCCGGTAAGCTCAGTCTACCAGTCGCGGTGCCACATGCAACGGGGTGGGGACGTCTTACGCGATCGCACGTGACGGGCCAGATGGTCTACTCGGGTGTAACTCTGCTTGCAGTCTCCACACTGGAACAGGGCCGGCGTTGGGTTCTTTGGGGATGCGGGCATGGCAAAGCGTGCCGGAAGCAGATGAAACAGGCGGAACAGACAACGAAAGGCGACAATGTGGAGGATTGCCCTCAGGCTACAATGTGGAGGATTGCCCTCAGGCTGAGTGGTGGCGAGCAAGCGTCGTTATGGCCATCGGGTGGACGGGAAAGAGGGCGGTGATGTTTGTGAAGGTGCGGAGACTTGGGGAAGGGAGAGGGAGCCTGAGGAGAGGAGAAGGCAGTGGGGGTGGAGGTGGAGGTGGAGAACCTCAGGCGGAACACCTAGGGGGAATCTCGGAAGCGATGTGGAGGAGCGAGGGCGAGGGCGAGGGGATCCGGACTGCAACAACATCCAACCCAACCATAGATATTGGCGACCAGCATGCGCCGACAGCATGTCCAAATCAAACGCCAGACGCAATGCCGACACTCACTCCAGTCCACTTCTTTTCTCATGGCTCGACCATGATGCTGGGCGAGCAGTCGGACTCGGCTGATTACTGGAAGAAATGTGGTGATGCAACAACAATTATTTCGATGAATGCCCGATTCGAACCTCACTTTCATATGAAAGTCGGGTCGGCGCTGAGACCGCTTCGCCAAGAGGGATACCTGTTGATTGGGACTGGAGGTGCCGTGCATAATCTGTATCGGAATAGGTGGGAGCCTATGCTCAAATATTCTGATAATTTTGCACAGGAGACACCGCCCGAGGATTGGGCTCTTGAGTTCCGACAAGCTGTTGAGGATGTTATTTCTAATAACAGTGGGCCGAAGTTGAGGAGAGGGATGACAAGGTTGATGAAGCATCCTCAATATCGAGATGCTCATGCTTCTGATGACCACTTTATGGCTGCCATGTTTGTTGCTGGTGCGGCTGGCGATCAAGATGATGTTGGCACGTATGGGAGATTGGAGGCTGAGACTTGGGAGCTGACAAATATGTGAGTACAAACTCTTGTTGACAATGAGACGACATCTAACAATGGACAGGTGTAACTCCCAATTTACAATTGGCCATTTTGGTCAGACTGTAGCTTCTGCTGCTTGATTCACCAAGCGAAGATTCACAAATTAGCTAGCATATGTATACTGTAATGTGAAGAAGTGTCATGAATCTAAGAAGATTCTGGTCATTTTGTCCCAGAACTACTCAATCAGATTATGCAAACTGTCTGTGAACAAGAACTTGAATGTCACGACTCTCGAAGAAATAAGTTAAACCCGTCAAACAAACCTGTCATATCGATCAACTCAATTCAGAACTTGATCAGCAACTAATAGAAAGGAACCGACCTCTGCATCAAAATAATTCCCCTAAACCCACCTCCAACCATCAAACAAATTACAGGAATAAGCAGTCCACCCAATCCAACCATCTCTCAACAATGGTATTAGGTCCACGCGAAACTCCCAATACAAACAAATCCAACCACCAAACAAATCAAAGGAACAACCACTCCACCCAATCCAACTTACCTCTCAACAACAGAATTAAAGTACATGTAGTGGATCTTCGTGGAATGTGGGGATAACCCGCTGATGGGGTTGGGGTACACCTAGAACGACTACCTACCTAGGCTGTTTATTATAACTTATCGCGCGCGAGAATGGGGTGAGTGTATTCGAGACTTCTGATAGTCTTTATAGTCTCTTTGTGGAGGTTTAGCTATTGATATTGGACTCGTGGTGGAATGGGAGGGCATGAACCTAATGCATTCTATTATCAGTGTTCAGATATAGAAGTGGTATTTAATCGAACAAGTAGTTTTTCCCCGCGAGGAGAAAAACAAGGAAAAGCTATTTTAGGGAGGTAAGGATTAGTGGTATCTCAAGTCACGCAGCAGGAGAGAATAGGAAATCAAAATGCAAATGGAAGTAGGTAATCATTCATGAACATCTAGATTCTTTTATTCTTCAAAATATTCATCGTGCCGAACAATGGTAGATAAAGAACCTTTCCCTCCATCCTACCTACCTTGCCCGTCTCACTTGAGAGGAATAACAGGCAAAGTAACATAATTCAGATTGAACTTTGGTCCAAAATGAATATGGTTCATGCCTCTGAATTTCTCTTCGGACCTAGAAAGCACCACAAATTAGCATCACGTACACGCACCTTTTAGTGGAAGCCCAGGGAAAAGGGGAGAAGAAAGAAAAAGGGGCCAAACATACCTATCCACCGGATCATTATGTTCAAAGATCCCACTCCCCTGCGTATCCCCACTCCCAACCTCCAACACAACCCTCCCCCCTTTCTCAACAACAACATTAGACGGCCAAACTTCAACGTCAACAGCATATACTTCCCCAGGAATAACCGGTAAAACATCTGTGCTTTGGTAGTCCCTCCAAGGTAAGTATTCTCTATGCTTGGGATGTTCTTTGTTTACTTTTCGCAGGGAACATCTCAGCCAGCCTTTTGTCAAGGGGACGGGGTCGCCTGCTGTACCGGTGTAGAAGACTTCTTTTCCGGAGGGGGAGATGTAGCGGAGGGTGAGGAAGAGATCTATATCTTTTGGGACGGGACCGGTTGGGTCGGGAGACATGGAGATGTTGAGGTGGGCGGTTATGTAGCCTGTCAGCTCTGTCTCTTCTTCGAAAGGGGCAGTGGTGAATTGGACAAGTTGGGGATCCTTCAGATTTCCCAATGCCTTGTAGGAGACTTTCTTTGGTGTCGTGTTCCATGGTTCCGACGGTTTGAGGCTGAGATCGTGGTTTAGGAAGTATCTCGTATACTTTGTTCTCGCAATGGGCCATTCATTTTCCGTGCGTCTTTCGTATTTTTTCTCAGCGGCGGCATCGTTGAATCGGACGTCGCCTTTTCGGAGGACGAGATCGACGGCTGGGGCACGGCCGGTGGACCAACCATCTCTATCCTCATTTTTGAGGAAAGCGTCGAGGAAGGATCGTTGCACTTCAACTTCTCCCTTGTAATAGAAGGGGAGATCATGGCGTCCGGTGATCATGCGGAGGTATTTGTGTTTCGAACCCGCCTGGACGTATCCCTCAATATTCCCTCTCAAATGCAACAATATCCCTCCCCAATTCCCCACACTCAACAACGGAACCTCAATATCACCCATATAATACTCTTTACTAGCATAGTACTCCTCATCCCTAAACCGATTCTTGGCATCATCGATGTTCTGATCCTGTCGATTCGCAACAAGCTCTTCCTCGCTCAAATCCCCTCCAGTAGTATCAACGCCCCATTTTTTCGCCGTCCTACCGGGTCTTTCCATAATGATTTGTAACAACCTGTCTATCCCACCAAAACTTGATAAAGGCGTTGCTTAAAATCCCACCATGTCGACATCGATCGCGGTAATAATCACTCATACCTTCCCACGGCACAATCGCCGCAAGTCCCTTTGGTTTTCGCGCTGCAACCCGCCATTGTGAGCCGGCGTAGTATGAGATTCCCAACAAGCCGACTTTTCCAGAGGACCATGGTTGTTCGGCGGCCCATTCCACGACGTCGAAGAAGGCCTCGCTGGTGCCGCGGGACATCGTGTCTAGTTTTCCTGGGGATTGACCGAGACCTCGTTCGTCGGCGCGGACGATGGCGTAGCCGTTTGAGTCCAGAAACCGGGGTCGGGGGTTTCCCAGGCGGAGTGTTCGGAGTGATGCTCTGGGTTTACTTCTTCGAAAGATTTGGGGAAGAAACTGTTGTCGTGTTAGATAGTCGAACTGTGTGTGTTTTGGGGAGAGTATTTGACAAACTCTTTGTATGGGATATCTTTTCCGTATGGTCCATATGTGATGAGGACAGGAACCTTTTCTGTGGTCTTTGGACGATAGACATTGCATCTCACAAGTCCCTCGCTCGTCTTGAGCTTGACCGTCGCATTCTGCTCGAAAACATACGGGAACGATTTCTCGTCCACGGTGTGAATATCTTCTTTGATTGGGTTAGGCATGACGTGAAAAGTTCGAATGCAAGAATGATGCGTCCAAGAGATCCTTCTGCAGCAAAGTGATACACTTTCTTACAGTTTGGTTGATAATATCGAGGCATGGCGTAATGTCAGGGTGCCTGTTCCTGCATCTCGGAATGTGGGCGCCCACATCCCGCGACTCCTCATCCCAACCGCGGAGGAGGACTCGGCTCTCCTCCACATATCCGCCTCCTGGTAAAAGGTATGCCCCTCTACTGCACCCAAGACACATGCGTAGTGCGATTTCGACATGAGTTGTGGGGAAAGGCTGTGGCCGTGGAATGGCTATAAGATTGTTGCGGCAGATACACAAAAAAATCTCGTAGAATCAACGCAACATCATTTACAATTCCGGAACAGCTCACAGACATGGCTATCCACGAAGAACGCAAGGCTGAACCGCCCTTGAGAATCCTTATCGCAGGTGCTGGAATCGGAGGTCTTACTGTGGCCATCGCATTGGGCCAACAAGGCCATGATGTGACCGTAAGCGATCGCAACAAACCACGGGCAGACCGAGCATCGATACTCATGATGTCCTAGTTATTCGAACAATGCCAATTCGCCAACGAGACCGGAGCAGCCATCCACCTGGCACCAAACTGTAATGGCATTCTCCGTCGACTTGGTCTCTTCGCTGAGAACATCGGTGCCAATGAGATGCGTGGATTTCGAGAATACAGCATGCCCGGTGGAACCATAAAATTCGATATCAAGATTCGCGGGGTTATCTGGCAAAACGTGAGCACCCCCATATTCACCAAAACAAGTACCTACACACGAGAGTAGCCATGGCAACTAGTCCACCGCGTGCATCTTCATCAAATCCTCAAGAAGATGGCCCTAGAGCCAACCAAAGGTGTCCCAGTAGTATTGGAAACGAGAAGCCGTGTCGTGAACGTCGATGCCGAAAATGCGACGATAACGCTAGAAAATGGTCAAACCTTTCAGGGAGACGTGGTGATAGGTGCTGATGGGGTCCATGTAAGTCGTTCATATGGCCCTTGCCCACACGTATGCCTTTACCAACGTCAACAATGTAGTCAAAAATGAGAGCTCAAGTTCCAGGCGGCAATGTAAAGCCTTTCGGATCAGGGAAAAGCGCATTCCGCTTCCTCGTCCCGCGAAAAACGTTACTAGAAGACCCAGAAACAAAAGACTTTGTCGAAAACGAGGGAATCCTAATCATGTTCATCGGTGAAGACCGAAGATTTGTCATGTATCCGTGTTCCAACAATGAGTTATTAAACTTCGTGGTCATACATCCGAGTAGTGAGAGCGAGGCTTCTGATGGTAAGTAATCTTTATACATGTCATAGTATGGCTGGGAAGCAATTATTGACTGACTTGATTGTAGAATGGAATCCTGGTGGTAGTAAAGAAAACCTAGGCAAGATCTTTAAGGGTTTTGGCCCAAAGATTGCAGCGCTGATTTCGCATGTTGATGATGAATCTTTGAAATTGTGGAGTTTGCTTGATATGGATGTCTTACCATCTTGGGTCAACGGCCGTCTGGCATTGATGGGCGATGCTGCCCATCCGTTTTTGCCTCGTGAGTGAGGTTTTCTCTGGCTGTGAAAGCCATGATTGCTAACTTGTGAAGACCAGGGTCAAGGCGGAGGTCAAGCCATTGAAGATGCTGCATCTCTGGCCGTTATGCTTGGACGAGGCACTCCACGAGAGGAAATTCCAGAACGACTGAAGCTGTATCAGGAGTGTCGTCAAGAGCGCGCCAACGAAATCCAACAATATACACGACTGGCTGGCCTGGACACGGCCGCGCTCGCCGCAAGTGGAAAAGTGCTAGACAGTAAGCGACTAGCCTCTCTTTTTGCTGGCGAAGATTGAACTCTTGCAGTGAACGAGTACACCTTCTACAATTTCTGCCACGACGAATTCGACCACTCGACAAAAATGCTGAGGAAATGGAACAACGCCAGAAAATCAAACGTGTATTGGCGAATGCCCATCGTATTCGGACCAATGCCAGGTCCTAGACAAGACATATTGGGTCGCTCACGAAGCGGCACGCACTCAACCTTCACAACATCCTCCATTAAATTCAAAACGTCACGGACGATGCTGCAGAACCTGTTACCAACAGACTCGTTCGACTTCTGGACACCTGGAACAGTCGCATACGCATCATTCTCTAACTCGACGCTAAGTAAGATGGATTGGCTTGGTGGTGGGGGATACAGTCACATGGGATTGTATATTCACGGCGTGCAATACACCAAGAAAGATGGCTCGGTCTTGAAAGGCACGTTCCTCGCAGTTCTGTTCGAGAGCCTAACAGATCCCATCGTTACCGGTCGCGAAGAGCTCGGGATGCCGAAGTTATACTGCTCTTTGGACTCATAAAGACGTGACTCATCAATGAGAATAAAAGCAGGGTGGCAAGGCGCAACTTTTGGCGAGCTAGAATGGGAAGGCCTGGAGAAGGTCGAAGAGACGCCAGCGACAGCGTCCAAAACCAATGGCGCGGCCGAGACTAATGGACAGTCTGCTATCTCTGGAGCACCTGGTGGAATTCCTAATGTCCAAGGTGATGGTATGTTCGCATATCGCTATATCCCCACTGTTGGCGAACCAGGAAAAGCAGACGCAGAATATCCTGTCTGGGTTACTGATGCTGAGTATTCGGAATCTCCAAAGGTGACTTCCACCTGGCGCGCAAAGAAGGCGAAATTTTCTTTTGATGGCAAGGATTGGGATAGCCTGCCGACGTTGCATCATATCGCAACCGGTCTTGGCGATATACCGATTATCGAGGTCGTGGAGGCGAAGATTGTTGAAGGAAATGGTGTTCCTGACGTTGGACAGGCGAGGAGGATTGAATAATATTGTTCTCATGGAGTGTAAAGTCAGTAAGAGCATAGCGCTAAGTGAGGGCGTTAGAGATTACGTACTTGAGCTTTCCGTGTAGAACAGTTATGGATACAAAGGTCCATATTTCAGTATATAAATCCCGACCTACCTCACTCTGCTTATCGCCCTCTACCCGTATAAAACATTGCATGTCGCAATGGTGATAACTCAACTACTTCATATCGGTATAGTCTTGACTAATTTCCAAGGACCCAGTCAGGATGAGTATACCCAATGCAAGGCCACCAGGATTGGTATTCCTAACGCCGAGACATAGAATGATCTGTATCCTCAAAGCTCACTCTGATGCGCAAGATCCGTACGACGATTAGGAACGCGTGCTAAAGAGCTGCATGCTGATTGTTACTCGAAGAAAACCACCATTTCTGGGATTCTTGAGAACTACTCAGCATTCCCCTTCAAGGAGCTCCAACCCATCGAATCCCAAACAGGCGCTTTTGAAATCAGATCAAAGAGCATATCGGTTGCTAAGGCTCCAAGTATGACGCAGCCTGGGCACAGAGATTCCCAGTTGAATTCGAATTGTACTGGAAATAGTGCAGAGATTGCAGGATAATTTCGATGCTGATAGGGAGTGTTGCCAATTTCTATCGTTGTTCTCACGCTGTCTATGTGGCTAGGCTTTTTCAATGCTGATCCCAAGCGTGCTGATGAGACCGTCCGTAATCAGATGATAACATGTGTTGGGATGGTGATACCATGTTTTGATTCCAGAGAACGCTGTGTGTATTGGTGAAAAATCTTCCTATCGGCCCCTTCGCATATTCGGTATGTGTGTAAAGGAGACTCATGTTTACTGGCAATCGATTCGTATGTCTCTTTGGATGCTGTACTCTCTGTGACGATGCCTAATTGCGAGTCCAATCTTGAAGTACCTCTGTCCTAGACACCGAAGACTATTCTAGAAGTAGAATGTCCAATCCAGGCCGTCCGTTCTCCATGCCGACTATACGCTCAAATGCCGAGAGAGCGAAACCAATCTCAATAGTGAGAGTCACTAGCTATTTGCGAGACATAAACTACCCGAGGTTTTGAGTATACTCATTTCTTGGTGAACCAGGATGTTGGTTGTGAGAGTACTTAGAAATCCTTGAGTCGACTGTCACTCTACGTCCCTGTGCTCTATCAGCTGAGAAAAATATGATCCTCTTTTAGAAGATTCAAAGTTCTTAGGCAATCGCTGGTGATCAATGAGAATGGTTGCTTGGTAAATTCCGGAGACGTTTCGTAAAGATTAGTAAAGACTTTTAGGAGTCCTCACAATTGCTTTGAGCAAACGCATTCCGCAAGGTTTCCCAGGTTCTCCCGAAGTCTTGACAATGATCAAAGTGGGGTGGGTCTGCTCACGGAGTTTGGACGATTCTTAGGGTACAGGTAAACTCAGTATCTCTTTCCATAGCAGTAATCAAAGCCACCGTCAGTTCCAGAAACTCTCACCATGAGCTCGACACTGCTAGACTTCTGGCGAGAACGATTTTGAAAGCTCGCCAGAAGCTCATCGATGTCGCCTTCCGGTTGAGAGGGTGGATTCGGAAGCAATCCATTTGCGAAGAGAGTGGATTGATTTTAAAGAAAATCCACTCAGTTTGTCAATGCGGAGGTGTAAGGAGTGACCAGGAATGCCCAGTGTAACTGCTTACGTGTCTATCAGATTGGTGATATTGGGCATGAAATCCGGAGGTATCCTGAGTAGTTGTGCAGTGTCGATGCTATTAAATCCGACCTCTCCAGGAAGTGCCGAAGTCTGGTGCACCAACGGCTATTGTGATTGTCGATCCTTTATACTACAGTAGGTAAAAGACCGTGCTGGTACAGAGTCGTCAATGCGCAGGAAAAGGGTTTCTGATTCATGGATATTTGGGCATCAAAGGGTAGAAGCGTAAGTGCTATTCTTCGGGGAACCTTGCCTAAGCGGCCGGACTGGTGTCAATATTCCCACACGTCCAATAGGAATTTTGGAGTGATTAATTCCGCCAAAAATTGGCCATTGTTAGTTCCATCCGGGGTTGCTACAATTTTCCTCAGCTCTACCGTTGTCGTTTATTATTGTCCGCTCAGAACGAACCGTGACTGCGAAGTACCGGAGAATAGTCTATGCCCAGAGGAGATGGAAGACGCCGAAGAGGAAGAGGAAGAGGGAGAGGAAGAGGAAGTTGGCGAAGGAGGATGACGATAGCGGTGCGTGGAGCTAAAGACAGAGGCGTCGACAAGCAGTTCCTTGTATCTTGTGGTTCGCAGTAGAACTAGAGGGGAGAGGGGGGGCCTCGGAGGGTTTTTCGCCTGGTTACTGGTAGCTACCATGCCTCCGTACCTCCTAGCTTCGTGCTGTCACCTGGGCAGAAGCTCGCGAAAGACCTCGGGAGGCGCTTATCAAGGTGAAGCCCAGCTAAGGCACGCGACTGGCACCCGATTCGTGCGTGAGCTTTGAACAGCCGTTGACACTCTGGCTGGCTTGAGCTCGATCCGAAGAAGAAGAAAGGAGACCAGATATTCTGAAGATAGTTCTAGTCACGTCTCTCCACAGGACTCACACTCTCTCCTCCTGCCTCCTCCTGCCTCACCAGCCTCACCTCCACCCGACGCCGGCCAGAACATCGCCTGCTTCATTTGCTCGTTGACCCAGAGCCCGCCCGCCGACAGAAATTGCTCGATCAGCACCAGGGTCTCACCAAATCCCTCCAGCACATGCATCTCCTGGCTTGCCCACCATCTCCAAGACAGATTCCGTGGGAGAATGGGACGCAATGAGGTGGCTGTACAGTCGCGACAACTGGAAGAAGCATACATCTACAACAATGCATATCCAATTGACCCTTATAGCTTCAATTTCATCCTGCCCCCAGTCTCCAACTTCGATCCTGACATGATTCTCCCGGCCAGCTTTGACATTCACACCGATAGGAACCTCACACCATCGCCCACTCGTGGAAATCAAACACCATCACCTGCTGCGACTCCACCAGGCCTGGGTCGACCCATCACATACGGGAACAGCATGCAGAACAGCTATGTCAATTTCTCACGGACGAGTCCTCAGTCTCACCATCGTATATCAACAGCCTTGTCGGACATAGAAGAGGTGGACACAACGCCCAAGGGTTCGCGATATCCAGAAATCAATCAAGCAACATTGGCTTCTTCACCAACACCGAGAGAGAATGGAGCTATGGGCCATGTGGACTGGAAGGCACATGGCCGCAAATTCAGTGATGGCTCAAGCTCGGTCCATAGTGAGGAGCTTGCAAATATGAAATGGCCTGGTTTCGACTCTGCCCACGGCGCTGATGTGGAAAGTGTCGTGCTTGAGGAAGAGGAGGACAAATATGGGACTCTGCCAAAAGTGGTTGACGGCGATGATACCAGTGTGCTTGACGACCCATGGCTAGGTCCACGTGTTGGCGAGGACGACGATGAGGATCTGTTGAGCAAACGTGCAGACATGATTTTGGCCAATGCAAAGAAGCGATTGAATGTGAGATTACAAACAAGACCAGTCATCCATACGCGTCTCGCTAACTCTGTATCAAGGTACTGGAAGGAAACCTTCGAGGCGCACGCCATTCTTTGCTGGCAACGCCATCTTTGCCAAAGACACCTCCTTATATTACCGCACTTGCCAACTTTTCACGCGATCGAACAAGTTCGGGGGCAAGATCACAGCGATTATCTTTCAGTTCGCCAATTTCTCCAAACTTCGGACATACTCGTATGCAGAGTGACACCTCACTTGCTCCCATTCTTTCTATACCACCTCGATTACCACTTCTACAAAAGCGATCCTCCAGTGCCTTGGGCTCGTTTGCAGGTGGTCTCAATCATCTCGAAAGATCTGGGTCCCTGCGCGGTGTGAGAAGTCAGGAGGTGATGCGCGAGAGCAGACTCCAGACATGGATGGAAGAGTCACCAACGCGGAACCCGCGAGCCTCGACGGATTCTGGCACTGGCAGATCCATGAGCCAACAGAACTTCCACCGGTCGCGCACTCCTTCTATTGAGAGTCTTCGCCGTCCGGCTTCGTCTGCAAGCAATATCCGAGCTCAGATGGATGAATTGAAAGGACGCATATCTTCACTCAAAGAGCGCGCGCATGAGGACAGAATGAAGAGACTGAGTGTGAACAGTCTAAGAACACCGAGCCCGTTCACAGCCTCGGACAAATGGCAATCTGATAGCTACAGAAGCGGTCCCAAAAGCGCAGACTGGAGTCAAAACTCGTCTCCTGTTATCAAACAAGACGAGTTCTCCTCGCCGTATTACCACAACAGTCCCGAGCTCAGATCGAGCCCTCCGAGAGCATTTGATGCGACAGAGTACACGGGAAGCACTTATGAGGATGCCGAGGAACTGCTAGGCGACATTAAGGAGGAACCCGAGGACTTGGACGAACCGAGCACTCCTTCAACCACGGTATATGCAGAAGGTCAGAAGATCTTGATCGGCCCTCATGATCCGACACCAGATGAACTAGGCGACAAACTCATGTCACAAGTGACTGTGAAAGCGCAATTTGAAGACGAATACGCGGAATACGAGGAGAGTGTGAGCGGCGAGAGTTTAGATGGCCAAAGTGAGTATCACGAAGCTGTACCTGTGCTCGCAGAGCGCCACGAGGACCGCGCCGATGCATTTGATTACGAGCACTTTTTCCTCCACAGTGCCATGGGATCCTTCATACGAGATCGACGGGATAGCAGCAGCTCAGAGGACTCGTTAGAAACGACGCGCCCAGCTTCACCACCTCGCCGAGGCAGTGCCATTCACGCCGCGGAAGACGCTCAACTTCTGCATCGACGCAGTCAAAGCACGGACTCGATGTCGACTGTACAGTCGTTTGCGACAGCTGCTGAAGACGTTGACTCGGATGATGGATCCGACGATGGACCGGATCCTCTTGATCTAGCGACGCAACATCTCTTCGTACCTCAAATGCACGTTCCTCAAATTGTATCGCCTCGACATTCATTACAACTCACGCGCAATAGCCGGCGTCTTGATTCTGCAGTCCACATGGCCAGCGACGACGACAAAATGGAGCTTGATTCTGAAGTCGATTACAAAACGCTCAAAGTTAAACAGCGTCCAGTTTCGGCGCTTGTGAGTAGCTTGCTAGAGATCCACAACATGGTTGCGGGTACGGAGATGAATGAGAATGATATGGAGTTGGTGGAGGGTGTGGTGAAGAGCTTAAAGAGCACTTGTGTTCATTTGCAGAGTCTGGCTGCGGACGATTACGAGAGGAGGGTTTTGAGGAGGAGATTGGACGAGGCGAAGAAAGCGCTTGACGGGTAATGTGTGGGAGTTATAAATAAGAGCAGGGCTGAGAGAGTGTGGGTTTCTTGTCTATAATAATGTTTTGGGAGAGGCCTTTGTTGAACTTTTAGCGTGGCGCTTTTTGGATCATTGGCTATTGATAGCTGGGCTTTCTTAATATACCTTGTCAGGTCCGTTTTGTGCGAGAGGAACAAAAGTTACTATGATGGAATCACCCGGGTTTGTTGTAATTCTTGGACAATGGAATATAGGTGCGTTGAAGGATGTTTAATCTGTAAGCTGTAGCAATAGTGTATGTAATGTGCAAAGGCTGTTCTTGGAAGTGAAGATAAAACATGCACCTGACGATTAGGGGGTACTAGTAGAGCAATAAGCTAGAGTATGGACAGGTCGTGGGTACCCATTGATCCGTTCAAATCAGACGTGACATGGATTCAGGTCGTGGATCAGGCTGTAGTCGCCAGTTCAATTGCTGCCCAAAAAAGGAAGAACACGTGATAGAAACCGGATTGAACCTGAAGCTCACGTCGACCAAACTTGGATACATCGTCTGTAAAACCTCGAATCAAAGTGTCATTCGAATTTTGTTCCACTCGCCTCCCTTCATAGCGTTGGCGCCGCTGCAGACACGAACACCGTCTCTCTCCGAATATACATACGAATCCCCTAAGACCATGATCCATTGAGATCCGACTCGGAGGCGCAGAATGAGCCAACTGGAACAGGCCTGCAGGTGCAATCCACCATGCACAATAATACCTCGAATTCCACCTCCATTGATCCTTCGGCTGTCGGCAGCAGCGCGGAAGAAGTTTTCACAGAGGTCATGCGGAGGAGATTGGCTTGTAAGTACTAAGCCATCAAGCACTGGCACATTTCAGAATTGCTTCTTTTGGCGGTCCGCCAAGTTGATGCACGAGAAGAGAGCTTTGCACTCCAATTGGCACACTTTCGACGCCAATCCGTCAAGACATGCATATGACCTATGAAGACTTGCAGCTGGAGAGCGGTGTAGGCATGCCAGTGCCAGTGCCAGTGCCAGTCGCAGCCAGTGCCAGTCGCAGCCAGTGCCAGTGCCAGTCGCAGCCAGTGCCAGTGCCAGTACCAGTCGCAGCCAGTGCCAGTGCCAGTCGCAGCCAGTGCCAATGTGGATGGAACAAACAGCCTGAGCCTCTTCGCCTTTTCCATCTCCGCACCAACAGCCTGAACCTGCCTGCAGTGAGCCACTGCATTCAACAAAGCACGGCATCCCCGTGCGCCAACGAATCCATGTACCTACGGCGGGAGGCCCTCTTGCCTTGACCAAAACTTTTCTCCAGATTCCAATCCACGCGCCGTTGTCTCTCTCTGTCCCGTGTGTTTGCCTCCATGACCTCGCTTTCTTCTACAGCTCAAATTAACTGTGTGTCTCGCCCGTCACAGCATCTGAACGCCAATCGCCTTATCGACTCGACGCGGCTAGCCAGCTGAACGAATCAGGGTGACAGCTTGGACCAGCCATCCTCACACAGAGAGTGTGTTAGGATCCCTAACCCCTACATTCGCTCTGGTCACGGTCTGCTCACGAATCCCAGGACATACACTACCTAACTCACCAGTTTCAGTCACTATACCGAGTAGTTGCTGCTACTCCATCTTTTTTGGCCACCGCTTTCTTCTCCTCCGCTGCGCTGGGAGGCTGTTCTGTTTGCTTGCAATCCAATCCGCCTTTGTTTGCACCACCGCCATTCTTGTTTTGCAGCTCTTCGCCTAGTCGCATCGCATCGCATCGCCACTTGCTGCTGCCAGACTCTCCAATGCGCTCGTCTCCAGCAGTCCAACGTTCTTTGTGTTCTACATACAGTAATGGCTGCCAGCGTCGCATATCCCGTCGGAAGTGCGCTCGAAGACGAGTTGCGCAGACCAGGGACCCTGCGATTGACGACTGGATCGGATAATGGGACGACTTACGACACTCATGAAGTCTGTGATTTGGAGTTTATGCTGGCCTGTATCCAAGTGCAATTTGCGATATCGAGTCGAGACGTAAAACGACCAATTCTCGGGGAGGCTGAAACTGTATGGACGAACAATTTCTTGGACTTCTTTCTTTGGACGTGATTTCGGACTCACAAAGTTTTTGATTCTACTCTGCAGTATCGGTATATCTAATGCATATCTTAGACGCGTTCTGCGCAACAGCCTGTCCCTCATGAGAAATCTTTCTGGACCCCACCCATTCCGCTCACCGGACCTCCTCCTCCTCCTCCATATGGGGAGACCACTCCCGATTCGCCCCCCGATTACACAAATATCGACTCTGTGGCTCTTCGTCAGACATTAGAAACGGATCTGCCTCCGCTCTATGATTCCTGTGTAGCACGAAGAACAGACGGCCCTAATGGATTGGACCCCCTCCTCATACCTCGGGTCGACTTCTCTTCCTTGCACAATGTTCGTGCCCATGCGAAGAAGAAGGGCAAGGGAAAGGCAGCAGCTCCTCCGCCTGAGAAGAAAGAAGAGCCTAAAGAGGAAGACACGGCAAACCGAGGTGATAATGACGGTGGAGATGGTGGAACAGGGAATGGAGCTGGAGGCAATGGAGACGACGGAGACGATTGGGGAGACGGCGGCTGGGGTAAAAAGGATGACAAGAAAGGTAAGAAGCTGACCAAGAAGCAGCAGGAGGAAGAGGACAAGGAAAAGGAGGAGGAAGAAGCGAAGAAGAAAGCAGAGGAGGAGGCTGCAGCTGCCAATGACAGATGGGGTGGTGCTGACGATGGCTGGGATAGCTTCGGTTCGGGCAAGAAAAATAAGAAGACCAAAGAGAAGGCCGGGGAAGAGACGGTGACAGCAAGCACAAATATCTGGGCAGACAGTTCTACAGCTTCTAGAAAGGATGACGGATTTGGCTTTCTAGCTGGTACAGGTCTGGGTGCGGAGAAGAAAAAGGGGAAGAAAGCAAAGGTAGGCTATAACGATTGCCAAATCTATGCGATGCGCTGACCAATCGATTATAGGCACCAGCGGAAGACGTTGCACCAGTTGGAAGCTTCCAGGATATCAGTCTTAACGACGAGCAAGATTTGGGTGTTCCCGAAATCAGCTTGAGTTTTGAAGAAGCAGCCGCCACCAAGGAGAAGGAATCGACCGGTCTTGGGCTTGGTGGCTGGGGTACAAGTTGGAGCTTTGGCGGACTTGGTGGCGCAAAGAAAGAAGAGGAGAAACCGAAAAGCCCGGCCGGTTGGGTTAAATCGACTTTCAGTGACTTCAACTTTGGCTTTGGCGGTGGTAGCGGCGGTGAAGCCAAGGGTGCATCGAAGAAAGACGACGACGACGAGGACAGCCTGCTTCCCTCATGGGGCACTGCAGGCATTGGAACTGCGGCAAAGAAAGAGAAGAAAAGCTCAATGTTCGGGGGGATAGATGAAGAAGATGAAGTGAAAGAAGACAATTGGGGCGGCTGGAACTCGAAGAAGGAGAAGGAGACCGCCACGAAATCGTGGGACACATGGGGGACCAGCACCGAAACCGACAAGAAGATTTCTTGGGGCAACTTCGATGCGGTAGAGGAAGAGAAGACTGATCCTTCGTCTTCAGTGAAGGAAGATGAGGTTGCAGGCGGCTGGGGTTCATTTGCTGGCACCTCGAAATCTAAGCTTAAGAAGGGCAAAGTCACAATGGATGAACCGGCATCTAAAACAGCGCCCAAAGAGGATGTATGGGGATGGGCAGCCAAAGACGGCAAAGGCAAAGACGGCAAAGGCAAAACGATCGACAAAAAGGACGATGACGATTGGGGAGACCTTACCTCCACCGCCAAAGACAAAAACGAAGAAGCCGCTAGCGGTGGCCCACCGCCTCTCTCCATTCTCAAAGGCCTTCCTGTGCTTGCAGACGGCAGGATCGAGAACCTCTTGGGCGAAACCGTTGGCGAACTTATCGAAGAGGACATGGCCCATGCCAAAAAGTGCTTCCGAATGATGTATTTTTGCGATGAAGAGGGTAAAGTTAAGAACACGAAGGGCAAAATTATCGCCTCGGCGAAAACAATCGGTTCAACGAGCGAGCCTGAGCCCGAACCTGTCATCGAACCTGAACCTGAATTGCTCGTCGAGGCGCCAGAACCAGAGCAGGCCGAACTGCCAGACATATCAATTCTGAACGGCCTCCGGGTGGAAGCCGATGGTCAAATTCTTGATTCTGACGGGACTCCAGTTGGTGAGCTCATTGAAGGCGACCCCAAGTCCATCAACAAGAAAAACTTCACCTGCAACACCAGGGGCGAAATTAGGGACAGGAAGTGGAGTATCGTTGGTCAAGCTCGTGTTTTGCCTGTCGCTCCAACAACGATTGTGGAGGACCCCCCCGGACCCGAGCCAATGATCGAAGAGGCTATCATAGAAGAGACCAAAGAGCCAGAACTCCCGGATATCTCTTCCCTCGAAGGCTTCAAGCTCGATCCCGATGGCAAAGTGCTCAACGACGATGGTGTTGTGATTGGCGAGCTTGTCGATGGCGATCCTGGCTTGATTTTCAGGAAAAAATTTGTCTGCACTGCTCAAGGTACATTTGTCGACAGGAAGTTGAGGGTTGTTGGACGATGTCAAATTTTGCCCGCATCGACACCAGAGCCAGAACCAGAGCCAGAACCCGCGCCCCCAGCCGAGCCAGAGACAACTTTCGAAACTCCAGACATTTCTATCTTGCAAGGCTTATCATGTGAAAAAGATGGCAAGATTATGAGCTTAGAGGGTGTTGTAGTTGGCGAGCTTATTGACGGAGATGCCAAAACTATCGCGAAGAAACTCACGCTGTGTGACGCCCAAGGTCAATTCAAGAATGGAAAGAAAATCCTTGGTAAAGCTCGAGTAATACCAATAGAGGTCATCAAGGCACTAGATCCACCAACAGCAGAGGAAGTGCCTGAGCCTGAGAAAGTCAACGAGACTGAATCTGCAGGTCTTCCCCCCCTCTCCGTACTTGACAACCTCAACATCGAGGCTAATGGCACGATTTTGTCCCTGGACAAAGTGGTTATTGGCAAAGTTGTTGAGGGCGATGCGAAGAAATTTGCCTCGATGATGTACGTTTGCGATGCTGAAGGCAATGTTGTCACTTATGTGGGCACACCTGTAGGTAAGGCCGTAACAGTTGCTGCGGCTGGTCCTGCGGCTCCCAAAGACGTGCCTATCGAGGACATCAAAGATGATACACCTGAGAATGAACTTGAAGTTCCGGAGGAATCTGCTGAACCACCTCCATTGTCAATACTTAAGGGTCTCTTCGTCGAGGCTGATGGCTCGGTCCTTGATGTAGATGGAAATGTCATCGGGCAAGTGATCGAAGGAGATTCAGAGCATTTCCAAGCCATGAGTTTCAAATGTGATGGCGAAGGCAATGTTATTGGATCTAGAAAGAAGAAGGTCGGAAAAGTCAAGACTGTACTGCCTGAAGCCCAACCCGCCGCTGACGAACCCGCTATCGAGGATGAGACCCCGGCAGCCGAGACAGCTGAAGAAACCGTTCCCGATTTGGTAGATGAAATGGTCTCCCTGGAAATCTTGAAAGGACGCTTAATTGAGCCCTCAGGCGAAATCTTTGATGATGACTACAACCTCATTGGCAGACTGATCGAAGGAGATGCTAAAAAGCTGAATAAAGGAAAGGCCAAATGCGATGCTGAGGGAAACGTTGTTGACAAAAAGGGCAAGCAAGTTGGCAAAGTCGAAGTGATCCAGCCAGAGAAACCGGAACCGCCTGTCATACCCGATGAGCCAGAAACGGTGGATGAGGCCGTTGAGGAGGCTGCGCCCGAGGTCGTCGATGAACCTGTCTCTGTGGAAATCCTCAAAGGGCGTACGATTGAAGTCACGGGCGAAA
Source organism: Venturia aucupariae (assembly GCA_003693225.1). Classification (NCBI taxonomy): domain Eukaryota; kingdom Fungi; phylum Ascomycota; class Dothideomycetes; order Venturiales; family Venturiaceae; genus Venturia; species Venturia aucupariae. Next base: position 73,093 of record QWZN01000127.1, on the reverse strand, counting down.
TTTTCGATGCAGACCTCAAACTTATCGGCAGACTGGTTGAAGGAGATGTCAAGAAGCTTCACAAAACTAAGGCCAAGTGTGACTCCGATGGGAACGTTGTTGATAGGAAGGGAAAGATTGTGGGCAAAGCCGAAGTCATTCATCCAGAAAAGATTGAAGTGTCCGAAGGGGTCGACGTGCCAGAAGCGCCAGAGAATGTTGAGGACGTGGAAGAGGCCAAGGAAGAAGAGATCGTGGCTGCTGTCAGTGGCCCGCCTGAACCTGTATCTCCTGAAATTCTCAAGGGCCGTACAATTGAGGCTTCTGGCGACGTCCTCGACGACGACATGAACATCATAGGAAGATTGATCGATGGCAACGCAAAGAAATTGAATAAAGGACAGGCCAAGTGTGACGGGGATGGCAACGTCATAATGAAGAATAAGATCGCCGGCAGAGTGGAGGTCATCCAACCCGAAATCCCAGAAAACCCCGAGGAACCAGCCCAAGAGGTAGAAACAGCGATCGAGACCTCAGAAGACGTAGTCGAAACGCCAGCACAACTCACTCTAGCAAGCTTAGAGAATTTGTCGCTCGACGAGGTAGGCGACGTCTACACCAACGACGGAGTGCTTGTAGGAAGGTTGGTAGAAGGGAGTGGCAACGCAAAGAGATTGTATGCGAAGTTTGCCTATTGCGATGCTGAAGGAAATGTATGGACAGACGATGTCAAGGCCAAGGGCCGAGTCGAGGTTGTACAGCCCGAAACTCCCGAAGAGGACATGCCTCCACCAGACGATTCTCACGAGCCAGAGCAACCAGCACCCAAACCGATTACACTCGAAGATCTGGAGGGCCGTACCGTTGAGCTCAATGGTGACATTTTAAACGATGATGGTCAGATTATCGGGAAGCTCGTAAAAGGTATTCCCGATAAGCTTTTTAAGGTTAAGGCTCAGTGCGATGATAATGGTGGTGTTTTTCACAAGAACAAGAAATGCGGGACTGTTGAGGTGGTCCAACCGGAATCGACACCAGAAGTCTCAAATGAAGAACCTGTCGAGGAAGTGATACCTCCCCCACCACCAGCCCCCGAAGATATGGCCGAGCCAGAACCCCCCACGTTTGCCCTTGTCGATGGTCGTAAGATCGAGAAGAACGGCGATGTCCTTGATGACGATAACAATGTTATTGCTAAACTCTCCAAAGGAAGTGGATCCAAGCTTTTTAAATTGGGCGCCACTTGCCGTGCTGATGGAACGATCTGGGCCAAGATGAAGCAAGTCAAGGATGTGGCACTGGAACTCATCCTGCCTGAGGTCCCAGAAGAAGGTACTCCTGAGACCGAAGCCCCTGCTCCTCCTCCACCTCCGCCTGAGCCAGAGATCATCGAAGAAGAACCAGAACCAAAGGCCGAGCCCCCATCTTTTGCTAGTCTTGCTGGAATCAAGGTAGACAAGTTTGGAGAATTCCTCAATGCTGATAATGTGCTTGTGGCTAGATTGGCGACTGGAAATGTCTCCAAACTGTATAAAGCTGGAGCTACTTGCGATGCGGAAGGCAAGGTTTGGGCCAAAGGCAAGCTTGATAAGACGGCGACTGTTGAAATGGTCTTCCAAGATGAGCCTGAAGCTCCTGAAGCCCCCGAGGCGCCCGAAGAGCCACGTAAGTTTTGAGCCTTTTCTTATCTACCTACTTAATGGTGTTACGGCTTTGTGGTAAAGCTGTGCGCACTTCAGTGAATGTGCGTGTGATTCTTGTTGCGCAAACAACTGCAAACTTGCGAAAGACTGCGCAATCGCGTCGTGGATAGTAACATGCACTAACTTCGCTATAGCACCTCCAGCTGACGATCCAGAGCCGGAACCAGAGCCTGAGAAGCCCAAAGTGTCGAAGTGGGCCAAACTTGACGGCTTGAAGGTCGACAGGTATGGCGAAATCAGGGACAAGAATTTCGACGTGATTGCAAAACTAGTAAAAGGAAGCGGAGATGCAAAGAAGCTGGCGAAAGAAAAGGCCATTTGCGACAGCGAGGGGAATCTCTTGGTCAAGGGTGTCGTAGTCAAAGACGTAAAAATCGCTTTGGAACCTGGATTTGATGAAGATGAGAAAAATCCAGCACCCCCAGAGCCAGAGATCGTTGAGCCAGAACCAGAGCCAGAGCCGGAGCCGGAGATCGAACCCGAGGCGCCAAAGTCCAAGTATGCGAAGCTTGAAGGCCTGAAAATCGATGGGTTCGGCGAAGTAATGGACAACAATTGGGAAGTGGTCGCTAAATTGGTTTCTGGGAACGCAGCAAAACTATCTAAACAGGGGGCTACTATCGACGCTGATGGTAATGTCATTGTCAAGGGAAAGATTGTCAAGGATGCAAAAATAGAGCTGGAAGGCGCGGAAGAGGAAGTAAGGGAGACAGAGGAAGTCCAGGAAGAAACAGCCCTCGAACCTGATTCTGAGCCAGTGCCAGAGCCAGAGCCAGAGATCATTCCCGAACCACCAGAGCCAGACTTCTCAAAGGCCGAGGGTCTCAAGATTGATCGATATGGAGATGTCATGGACAAGAGCTCAAAACGTGTTGCAAAGCTAGTCGAAGGCGATGCAAAGAAGCTGGCGAAAGACAAAGCTACGTGTGATGCCAATGGCAACGTTTTGGTTAAAGGCAAAATTGTCAAGGGTGCCAGGATTGAGATGGAACCCAGCGAAGAGGAACCACCCAAGGTCGAGGAACCCGAACCAATTGTCGAAGAACCCGTTATCGAGGACCCTCCAGCTGAGCCCGAGACACCTGCAATTAGCTTTGCTACAATCGAAGGCAAAAAGATCGACCGATTTGGTGATATCTTTGACGACGAAAGCAATGTCATCGCTACGCTTGTTGAGGGCGATGCTGCGAAGCTGAGCACGAGAGGAGCAGTCTGTGGCCCCGATGGCACAGTCATAGCTAAAGGGAAAACTGTCAAGAACGCCAGAGTCGAGCTCAAAGCCCAGGATGCCCCCGCCGATTCAGAACCCGAACCCGAACCAGAGATTATCGAAGAGCCTGTCGTTGAAGCTATCGAAGAAGAAAAGGAAGATTTGAGTAAATACGCCAAACTCGAAGGTTTGAGAATCGACAAAGCTGGCGAAGTCTGGGATAAAGAATGGAATCTGGTTGCGACGTTGGCAGAGGGCAATGCTGTCAAGCTGGCCAAAGACAAAGCGGTTTGCGATGGCGAGGGAAATCTTCTTGTCAAGGGGTCAATCGTGGATGGTGCCAAGGTCAAACTCAAGGGCGAAACTGGTGTTGAGGATGCGCCTGCCCCTGTTGAGGAAGAACTGGCAGTCCCAGAGCCTCCTGTCTTGACTTTAGCTTCACTCGAAGGCAAGCAACTGGAAGCAGACGGCACTATTCTCGACGATGATGGCAAAATCATTGGCAAATTGGTCGAGGGAGCGACTAAGTTAGCCATATTGCGCAAGGCCAAGGCAAAATGCGACTCTGACGGAAACCTCATTGCCAAATCGAAAGTGGTACCGAAATGCAAGGTCGGAATCGTTCTGCCCGAGCCCGAGGAGCCCGCTGCGGTCATCGAGCCCGAGGCGGCCGAAGAAGTCGACGACTGGATGGGCGATGACTGGGGTGCACCAAAGAAAGACCAAGAGGTTAAGAAAGGCACTGTTGCTAGCCGTCTAGCAGCATTCGAAAACCCGGATATATCCACCAGCAAACTGGCCGTCTCCAAAGTTTCGTCCAAAACGAAAGCCAAGGCAATGGACTGGGGATCCTCATGGGACACTCCCGCAGAGAAGGAGGAAGAGGAGCCAGCTAAAGCGGAGGGTGGATGGGGTGCGTCTTTTGGATGGGGAAGCAGCAGCAAGAAAAAGACCGAGGATTCCATTGACGAGAGCAAAATCATGAAAGCAGCGGTCGAAGAGCCCAAGAGCGACGACAACAAGGACACTTCTGGCTTCGCGTTTCTCAACAAGAAAGACAAGAAAAAGAAGGCCAGCAAGAATGCGCCGGTGGAGGTCGTTGATGATATACTAGATGTTCCACTTCACGAATCCGCCAATGTCGAGGAAACCAAATCAAATGTCGAAGAGGATCCAGACTGGGCTTTTGCTTCCAACAGAGTCAAGGCAAAGAAGGGCAAGAAAGGTGCGAGTGCTGGCAATGAAGACGATGCATTTGCGCTAGCACCCTCTCCTCCCGATGAGGACGTCATGAAGGCTATCGAAGCACCACCAGAGACCAAGAAATCAAAGAAGAGCAAAAAGAAGGCCACGTCGGACGAAGTCAGTCTCAGCAAATCAACCACCAAGGAAAGTACTAAGAGCAAGGCAAGCGAGAAGTCAAAAGATCTCATTGACATTGGAGAGGGCGAGGATGATGATGATGATGATCTTGTGCCAGATGATTCAGCATCAGTGACCAAGGAGCCTAAGGAGGATCCCGTCGAAGAAAAGAAGGAGGAGAAGAAATCTGGGTGGGGTGCTATGTTTGGATTTGGTGCGCCCGCCAAGCCCACTCTCGCGCAACTCAGAAAGGAGCGTGAAGAACGCGAACGCAAGGACAAGGAGGAGCGCGAAAGCGCGGAACAGCAAGAGCGGGAAGAACAAGAACGACTCGAAAGGGAGCGCATTGAAGAAGAAAAGAATGAACAGGAAAGGCTCGAACAGGAAGAACGCGACAAGGCACTCGAAGATGCAGCAAAGGCGAAGAAAGAGGAGGACATGTATGCTTCGACTACCAAAAAGAGCAAGAAGGGATCCAAAAAGACTGGGAAAGGAAAAGCCGTCGAGATTGCACCGCCCCCTCCACCACCGCCACCCCCAGTCCAGGCTGCAGGAAATTTGGACAATGAGGAGTCCGACAAAGATGACCCGCTCGCTGGCGGCGAGTCCAAAGGCAAGTCATCGACCAAGAAGAGTTCCAGAAAGCATGCGACCAATGACAAAGGGTCGCTTAGCAAGTCATCAGCCAAGAATATTCCAGAAGAAGACGAATTGCTGCCTGCGATTACGAATACCATCAAGTCAGCATCGGCGTCAGCGACCAAGGGTATAAAGGCAAGCAAGTCGCTTTCGACAGCTGGATTGTCCGTTGCGGAACGTATCAAGGCACTCAAGGGCGAAACAAAGCTCACGGAGGCTGCAGCACCATCAACGCCTCCCGTCCCGCCGGCGCCCCCTGTAGAAGCGGAAATAGAAGCCAATCCAAGCAAGGACAAGGAGATTGATGTTGCCGTGGAATCTTCATCTAAGAAATCATCCAAGAGGCACACCAGTACGAGCAAGGCTGCCGCTGCAAAACTCGCTGCCAAAAAGAAAAAAAGCACTGTGGCAGAGAAGAAATCGTCCAAGACCAAAGCTCCAGGTGGATTCCCAGGATCAGACGAAAGCTCAGATTCAGAAAGAGACGATCCTGTTGTTGCTCCAGAGCCAGAGCCAGAGCCAGAATCGATCGAAGAACCTGTGATCGACCTTGCTCCCCCGACGCCGCCTCCAGAGCCAGATATGGGCGCGAAAGCTGCCATTAAAAGCTCGAGGAAGAGTGGGCTCGACAAGAAAAGCGCAAAATCCAAGGGTGCTTCGAAATCCACCAAGGCTCCAAAGGCTGCCGCAAAGAAGGTCATCGACACATCAACCGAATCTGAGTCGGAAACGGAAGCTGAGCAGCAGAAGGCTGCAGTCAATGCCGAGGGCACGCAAGGATCTGGTAGCACAACAGCTGTGGATTCGCACGCTGATGGGAAACTCCCAACACCTCCACCAGACGCAAAGACTACATCGCCAGCGAAGAAGGAACGCGCCAAAGTTGTCCGCTCAGCAACTGGGGGATCCGCTTGGGGACTCTGGGGAGCGTCGACACCCAAACAGACGCGGGATAGGGCGAAGCAAGCAACGTCAGCACCTGCTCCCAAGGCCAGCGCAAAGGCGAAACCGATGATGGTGCGCGAGCGACCGGCGCGCAAAGAATCTGTTTCTGCCTCTGTCGCAGCATCTGGCGCGGAATCTGAAAAGAAGACGACGAGTCCGACAAAGGCAGCCAGACCAGTCCCGAAGCGTGCGCCGACATTCTCGTTGTTCGGATCAGCCCCAACGCCTCGAAAGGCCGTGCGCTCATCCGGGACCCCAAGATCCAGACCAAGTTCGCGACCGCAATCTCGCCGCGTGTCCCCCACAAGGACAGATGGCACAAAGACAGAAGGCGACGACGACCCTCGGCGCCTTTCTTCCAGGGCGAAGGCGGCCAAAGTCATGGGCATAAGCGCGCGTGGAGAGCCGTCGGCCAGCCGTCGCGTCAAATCAAAAGGTAAGCCCCCTGCTGACAATGCTCCGAAAGGGGAAATTCGACGTTCGCCAAGCAAGGGAAACAATATTGACCTCCAGCAAATAGGTGCCCCTGATCCTCACGCCATTGATGATGAGCCAGTCATGGTCGACAACGGGTTAGATACCTATGCCGAATCATCGCCCGTTGCTGCGAACAAATCAAAAAGGAAGACCGTGGCTGAGGCCACATCTTCGACCAACGACGACGGCATTCTAGTCGACGTCGACGCTAGTGAGGGAACACGAGGCGCTGCGGCTGATGCCCTGGAGCGCCCTTCCGGGACAAGGTCAAGGAAACCATCGCCCTCGAAACGTCGCTCTCAATCTCGACACAACCCACGAACTTCAACCGGTGGCATCATGGGACTTTTTTCGGGATTATCGCGCAGCAAGACAGTGAAGGAGCCAAGAACGTCGGATCCAACGGTAACATCCTCTCGATCAAAACGCGACGGCTATGGCAGCGAGGATGGCTCAGGCAACAGAGGCAAGCACATGTCTGGTGCATTCGACGATAATACCGAACCGCGACAACATCGACGAAGAAAGTCGCGACGGGACACTGCTGTTGATGATGAAGGATTTACAACCGATGCTCCGGGTGCGACGACCGACTTCGAGGAGGCTGATCGACAGCGTGCAGAGCGCAAAGCTGCACGTCGCGAAGAGAGACGCAATGTCGAGGATGCTCGTGCAAGCGAAGAACGTGCTGCACGCAGAAGAGAACGCGATGTGGAAAAGGAACGCGATCGTGAAGCTCGTCGTATCGCAAGGGCCGAAGAAATCCGCCAGGAGGAAGAAGCTCGCAGGCGTGAGGAAAAAGATGCTCGTCGTGCTGCCCGTCGCGCCCGTGACGAGGAGCGCATTCGCGAAGAGGAGCAGGCCCGTCTCGATGAACAGGAGCGCGTTGAGAAAGAGGAACGCCGAGCTCGTCGACGAGCTCAAAGAGAAAAGGAACGGGATCGGGATATGCCACGTGAATCTGAACGTGAAGACCGACCACAAGGAACTCGTCGACGATCATCTTATATGGATTCTAAGCGAACGCCTGGTGATCGTGCCTCTCGTCGCATTTCGAGAGCCGACCCTATCGAGAATTACTTCGATCCTCGAAATGCTGGGCAGAGCTCTCAAGCTACTCCTTACCTCGGATCCGACAAAGACAAGACATCTTCCTGGGTTGAGAGTCTGAGTAAAGAGAACCCACTTCCACTCGCACCAGAGGACACTGCGACTGTCATCGAGCCGAATCCCGGCGAGGAACCAAACTCAACCGACGAAGAAGAAGTCCGCCGCAAAATGCAACAGCGTGGGAGTCGACGCCGCGGAGAATCCTACCGTGACTCTGGAGCTCCCCCTCGCGAATCCAACCGCGATCGCAGCGATCGTCCTCGCGATGCCGATGGGAAACGTGAGAGACGTCGTCGGACTGAAGTCAAGACCAGCGAATCTGGTGATGAGAGACAGAGGAGACGGAGAAGCGTTTATCAGGATTTACCTGAGGATTCTGCGCCGAGGATGTCGAGGAGGAATACGTATCAGGATTATGGAATGGCTGGGGATGAGAGGCCGGGTCAGACTAAGAGGGCGAGTTGGTTCAAGAAGATGTTTTGATGGGGTTCGGGCTTTGATTTTGCATTGCGCGGTTGGTGGGATGGTTTACTGGTTGACTGGTTGCGTGGATGAGCGTTCTTCTTTTGGTGGTGTTTCGTCCTCGGTGAGGGTGGTTTTTTTCTTGCCGTCTTTTGGATAGATACCCCACTCTTACTCTTACTCTTTGCCCTTCTTGGATTTTTGGATTTGGCCCTTTGGCGCATTGATGAAGAAAAAAAGGGGTTACCTACGTACGCATTGGGTTGGGATGGTATGGGTTTTTGGTCATTTCGTTCGTCGGTTGGATATTTGGGTGGATGGATGGATGACTTATCTGTATACCCCCCTTGATGTAGGACGATGGCTAGCTCGCTGAATAACTTTGTCTTGTCATTGATGATGGAGGATACATACATACATATCCTATTGGAATTGGATGGAACAAAGGCCCGTGATATTAGTATGTACTCGATATACCCCCTCCCCCGAATTTTGTGTTTGCTTCGTCGTCGTATGTAGGTAGATAATTATTTGGTAGCGCTTTCTGGTTTATTTGGTGACTGTTATTGTTGTGTTGATTCTGGGGTTTGTGGGTTTGATTTGATTTGATTTGATTCGATTCGATTTGGATCTTTTGTGACTTGGAATTATCTGCGCTACTGTGATTTTTCTTTTCTTTGTTGGTACTAGTACCTGATTTGTAATTAGATATGGGAATGATTTGGGTTGTTAATTGTGTACCTACCTTTTCATACGCTTGTTTACTAAGGCGGTGGTTGTAAGGAATGATTTTCAAATGGATGGGGTGTTATTGTGATTCCTGATTCATTAGAGAGTTGGTGGATATACTTCGTCGTGAAATAGGTATTTCTTGGTCATGGAAATGAAATGGAGGCAGGTGGGGAGTTATTAGGGAATCTTTATGTTGATGCGTGAAAATGCATATTTTGTAAATGAAGGAAATTGTATCGTAGAGGCGAGGTGTTAGATTTGGAGTCTAGTCTAGTCTCAACATTTTGGTCTCGGTGGTTTCTATTACGGATAGTCTTTTTTGATCCTCAAAATCTGAATCCTTTCGTAAACGCTTCAAAGCGCAGCTCCGGTCTTGATACCAAACCACTCGTATGGGAACTCTTCCAAGCTCTCGATGAGAACAGCCCAGCCGTCATCGATCTCGCCAGGTTTCCCTGAGATCCTGGCATGCGTCCTCTGCTCCTTCCCTTTGACATCCTCTTTGAGATCTTCCACAATCTTGGTCGCCTCATCTTTGGAGTCATCATGTTGACCCGTAAGACCAGCCAGTACTTCCTTCTCCTTTCCACGATACTCGTTCAAGAGACCTGGGTGAGGACACCAGAGGACTTGCATACCTGCTCGTCGGCCAGCTTCAACACCTGGTACTGAATCTTCGAAAACGAGACATTCCTCTGGATGGACTTCTCGCTCTCCGGTCTCGCGTAATCTCTTGTTGATGGTTTCTAATGCTACCAGGTAGATATCTGGGGCTGGTTTGCCGCGTCCGGCTGGAATTCTTGGGTCATCGCCGAGGACTTTGTGCTCTTCTTCGAACAAGGCGAAAAGAGACTCTAGATGGGTGGTTTTCATGACATAATTCACTCTGTGCGAGGATGTTGCCAATGCCATGTGAACTCTTGGGTTTGTAGTTGCAGATAGCGTTCTTAGTAGCTCTGGAGCCCCAGGTAATGGTTTCGTGCTCGGGAAATGCTTCGATTTCAGATGATGGAGTTTTTCCGAGTACTCTTCTTTTGTGATTGGGAGTTTTGCCCATTCGTTGAAGATTCTTTCCGCCTGTTCATGTGATTCAATTGGTTGCCTTCCAAGTGAGATGATGGTGAGAAGCATACCTCTGGACCTGGCCTTCCTTGTAATTGGGCTTTGATGTTCCAAGGCAAGTCTGGCCGTCCATATTCGCGAAGGACCTCGTTTGTGCAGATTGTGTACAAATCTTCCGAGTCGATGAGGAGCCCGTCCATGTCGAAGAGACAGGCTCGAATCGCTGGAAGACCTGATTTGGCCATTTCGTGTGATATTTTGGAGGAAATGAAAAATGGTGTTGTGGTACAAAGGGTTTCAATTGGAAAGTACTTTTGGTCACGATAGATGACGCATCCTGTGATCAAATATCTCTTCCACTGATTATCTTTCTCCTTCCAGCAGCCTCATTAAAATAACACCCCAAAATGGACTCGTCTACTCCAGAGAAAAAGATGGACGTGCCAGAGGAACGACCAGCAATCGAGCCACTCCCTGAAGCCGAAGAGAGCAGTCTCATCGCCGAAAGCAACACCCTCAAAACCTCAGCAAACGCTCTGTTCACCACTTCGTCCTATGCGGACGCTATCACTGGCTACAATAGAGCCCTCCATATCCTTCCATCCTACCTAGACTACGAGCTCGCCGTTCTGAAGTCTAACATAGCAGCATGCCACTTGAAACTAGAGGAATGGAAAGAGGCAGTCGAAGCAGCAACAGAAGCTCTGGATGGGCTGGAAAGATTGGATCCCATGCCGGCTGTCACGAAACCGAATGGAAGAGAAGATGCCAATAATACGGAAACAGTCACGCAAGAAGCAGTCATTCAAGAACTATCGGAAGACACATCCTCCCGCTTCGAAACCTTCCAGCGCACATCTGGCAAGTCCCTATCCGATCTTAAAAACCTACGAATCAAATCTCTACTTCGGCGCGCGAAAGCGAGGCATGCTTTGAAGACGTGGGCGAATCTGCAAGGGAGTTTGGAGGATTATCAGGCACTCTCGAGCATGCAACTTACGCCGCTGGATAGGAGACAAGTCCAAAAGGCCATGAGAGAATTACCTGTACAGTTGGAGGAGAGCAAGAAAGCGGAGATGGAGGATATGATGGGCAAATTGAAGCAGTTGGGAAATGGCATCTTGAAGCCGTTTGGTCTGAGTACGGACAATTTCAACATGGTCAAGGACGAGACTTCAGGTGGATACAGCTTGAACTTCGACCAGAAAGGCAAGGGGAGGTAGGGCTGGCATGCTTCAATTTGGCTGCTCTTAGTATTCCATTCCTCGTACGATCCCGCTTATCACTATCAACGACATTCTTCGACTGCCCAGGCAAAATATGATCACATTCTCCTCGAGATTTACGAGACAGCATGGCATATTCTATGGTGCCTTGACAAAGTATCACCCAGAAACGCGAGCTCGGAATGTAAAACTTCGACCTGTCATGATTGTTTTCTGGAATGTGCGCTGGAGGCGCAAAAGAGCGAGTGTAGGGCATGTTGTGTTGTAGCACCAGAGGGAAGCTCCAGCAAGCCATGCTAAACTGGCCCATTCTTCCAACATGTCTTATAACACCTGCTTCAATGAGAGAACAGACTTCGCTTCTAGTCTGGAATTCCCATGTCCATTCAGACATTTCTTCAGCACTATCTGGATGCACTGGCCTTTGCTTCGAGCTATCATTCCACATATATAGTCAAAAATCGCCCACAGGTTCGAAACTACTCGTTCGTTCACACATTCACGAGAACATCTTACTGTAGCTTGGAGCTCGACTCATTTACCATGCATCTGACCACTCACCTGTCCATGCTCTTCGGCATCCTCATCACTACCAACATCGCCTCACCAACTCCCATCTCAGCCACATCGATCGAATTTCCATCTCCTCAACCACCACATCAGAACAGCACTCTCACACCCCGTGAAATCATCCCCACCGTCTGGGTAGACCACCTTCACTACGACGACATACAATGGAATACCCCCGAATGCGGCCCTGGCGACCGCAAACTCGGCGTCCCCCGCCGCGACTTCATAGCCGAAGGCGGCCGTAAACTCCAAACCCAATACAATAAAAAAGGTCTCTGCATCGGTCCAGGAAAAGGTTCATGCAAAGACATTAATTGCAACTATGGCAGTACGATTACCTTTTGTACGGATGAGGGAAATGAGGTTTGTCTGGATGATTCGAAGCCGCTTGCTGATGCGGTGGAGAAGTTGTTGACTTGTCATGCGGATTATCCCGATGGGAGGAAGGATAGGGCTGTCGGGGTTGTTTATAGTATGGATCGGAAGATTAATGTTGTTATCCAGATGAGAGATGATGTCAAGAAGAAGTGTTGATTTGGGCTGTGTAGGTGGTGGGTGGTGGGAGGTGGGCAAAGTATGGCGCAATTAGGAAAGGATTCATTAGGTTTTGAATAAGTTTGTGTACATCTAGTATAATCTTATACCATACACAGCTGGGATAAAGAATATATCGATTCCGTAGCGCAAGTAATTAATCTATCAATTTGCCTTTTTTCTTTTCTTTTTATTTCCTTAATCGCATCTCCTTTATTACCTATATACATCTCTAAATCGACTTCATCGTTCAAGTCTTCTTCAAGAAATTTACTCGTTTCTTGATTCCTTCACTATAAAAGTCTCTTCCAAATGGTTTATACCTAGGCTAGACCCCTCTTCGGCCTTCTCTATCATCTCATCTCATATCAAAAGATATAAAAAAAATTATACCCAAAGCTTTTGTAATTACAGTTTGTAGCTCTGTCTAAGCCTAGGCTTGGGAAGGAGAAATGGGAAGAAGAAGGATTCGAGAAGGATTCGAGAAGGAAGAAGATTTCAAGCCGATGAGAGAAGAGTTGGCAAGAAGACTGTCAGATGGAAATGAATGGATCTTTTGACTTGCCTTCCTTATTTTTCTTTCTCCGGCGTGAGTAGTGGTTTGGTGGGCGAAGATAATAAGGTATTGTCTTGGGAAGCGAAGAAGCGGGATGAGCGATGGTTGAATGTTATGAGGAGAAGGGAGAGATAGAGGGTGTGCAGGTAAGCAGTGATGGAGAATCGGCAACAGACGATAGGTGAAGTGACAGTAATAAAACACATAATCACGATTAAGATTCACTCGCAACATCTCATTGAATATGATCAATTGTCCGTGTCTGCAACTCTGAGATACACAGCCGCCGCACTGACCGAACTCGTGGGCACCAGTTCAACAGCGTCGATTATGTAATTCGCGCTCAGATAATCCGTGTCGCCCCTCCCACCAGCTGAAAGAATCAGACTGTTCTTTCCCGCCTTCAAGACACCGGTCGGAACCTTCCACTCATAGACTTCCAAGAAGCCATGGTATCCTCCTCTCGTGATGCCTCTAGAGTTCAGGTCCTTTGGGACCTTGGGAATGTTAGACCAAGTTCCTATCCTGACAACAGGCCTTCCTCCTTTAAAAGATAGTGTTGTGCCGACACGTAACGTCATCGACTGTGAGGCTTGAGCTGATGTGAGATCGAAATTGATGGTAGCATTTCCGCCGATTTTAGAGAAAATTGCCATGGGAAAGTCTTTGGTTGACGAGGATCCGACGGTGTAGGAACCGCCCCACTTCGCCATGCGTGAATCAGAAGGGTGCCTAATTGATCAATTAGCAGCTTCACGACCATGCCAGCCACGACGACTTACATAGTCAAGAACTTGTCCCCGTTCTTAAACTCAAAGGGCTGTCCATCGAACTCACCCATTCTCCAAATGGGTTCCGCCGTAGATTCACCACTAGCAATGTTCTTCGTCGTGCTACTTCCCGCGGTAACAGAGACAGTTGATTTCGCAACGGGAAACTCCTGTTTGTACATAACCATCTCATAAGTACCCGGTTTCATTGCCGGAGACTTGTAACTCCCATCTTCGTCAGCATAAACCCAGTACTGCTGATCTTTGTTGTGCCAATGAAGCACAGTCGGAAATTGGGAAGGGACACCACTGGCTATTCCGCTGACACGACCGCGGCCGGATGCGGGGACGTAACCAGGAATGTTGAGTTTGGAGAAGAACGATGTGTCAACGGTTGGTTTCGACGGCGCGCTCGGCGAGAAATCAAGAACGTAAGGACCCTTCAAACCGAACCGCCACGGCTCTGTTCTAAGATGTCCAGAGTTCATGTAGTAGTAAAATTCTTGTTGATCAGCTGTACCCTGGTTGTTAATGTCTCTCATGAATGGTCCTCCAGAGGCGGTTTCGTAAGCACCCTCGGGCATAATGAGTGAGATGTAGGCGCCTGAACCATGGACAGTATGGACCACGTCGTCGATAAAGCGAGTAGAGCTAAAGAACTTGCAGCGCGTTTGTGAACCAACTTTGAAGACATCTTTGCCTTCTATCGCTGTTCCACCGGCATTGTCGGCTACAGGATGTTTGACACCGGTTGGTAAGGGACCTTTGCGTAGTCGAGCGATGAAGCGAAGCTCGCCTGGTTCTACTTCTCCTGTTTTCGATGTGTTAGATGAGTGGCCAAACGAAGCAGCGTGTGTCCATCGAAACTGTAGGTAGGCACAAAGAATTCAAATTCGTACCTGTAATACTTGTGGCGATGTACTATCGTGTCAGTTAGGTTGGTAATTCAATGGGCTCCCGTTGCACTTACTATCCTTGATTCTCCTTTCTTGGTTACATAATATTGCGTAACAGGATTTCCGTTCGACTTGATGGTGGTGACGACGTAGTCAGAGCCAATATTTCTCGTCGAGACAGAAGACGCACTTCGAACAGTAGTATTAACAATCTGAGATTGGACAAACTTTTTGCACATCGCATTTGACTCACCCCAGACCCGAGTTGATCTGCGTTCCCTTCGAAGTGGCCTGATACTGCGTCCCACGGTATAGTAATGAAGTGATATCGCCATTGTTCCTGGTCGACAAGTTAGACTTTATTCAATGCAGCGGGTCGAGAAACGCACTTGTTCACTTCAAAAGTCAACCCACCTCCCGTGTCAACCAGGAAAGAGTTTGTCGCCTGCGTAACTCCGAAAGCTGCGATCACAGATCGGCAGAAGAGAGAAAGTAATGTAAAGATCAAAGCGTAAGTCATAACGTGAGTCGTGGAAGCCAGTCGGTCTCAATATCACACCTTGGGCGTCGGCATTTAAGGACATGAGATTCAGACGCCTTTCAGGTTGGCAAGCCGTCGATAAATTGCGATAGGCATATAGCCGCGACATTAATCCGTCGTTTAGCAAATAGGTGGTCCCCACATTGCAGATCGCCCTTACTGGAAAATCCATGAATTGATCCAATATAAATTGCTTCTGGAACATGGATTTACAGGGTTTTGGATACGGAAGTTCATGCTCGATCTGTCGACATGTGCTGTTGAACGTTCTTTTTGAAACAGAGGCATGTTCAAAACTCGCGGGACGAGCCGAACCTTTAATAAAATAGACGACGATCGTGAAGCGGTGATCGTGAACGTGGTGACGGGAACTTCATACAACTACTATGCATGATAATGAGCGAAGGTGGTAGATAGCATAAGGGGAGATTTCCAAGGCTGCGAGTGCGACCGATAACTTCTCAAGGAGCTTTGAAGACACGTTTCAACAATCCGTGAGGATGACCCTAGAAGATTGAGGTAAGAAAGCCGTCAACGTGTTTCGCAGATGAAGAGACCGAAGTCGACCAAAGACAAGATGACCGAGTCTCCTGCCAATTTTGATCGGGCCTCAAATTTCCAGTACGCTTACAGATCTTCACGCTGCTTCCATATCAATTCGCCGACCATAGGCGAAGACGAGAAACGCACAATTGTGCATGGCATACCTAACTTTCCGTTTGATTTCCTCTCCGTCCCTTGAGACTTTCCAAGTGGAGCAGGTGAACAACCCTCACTTATATTGTTGCGATGTTGACAAGTTGCTGGCCAGGTCGGACATCTATGAAGACGACGATCGTGACTACAAGCAAGAACTCGGAGGCCAACAGTATGCTGGTGTGTGCAGGATGTGCGGAGGGTTCTCCAGATTCTTGAAAATGTTTTGGTGGTGTTCATCGTTCGTCTTGGCCTTGGCCTTGGCGATCATCTGGCCGTCTTTCCAAGAAACTGTATTATGTACTCTGTCAGGTGGTGATGGCGGGTCATGATGGGACAAACGCAATTTCGGTGTCGCGCTGTCTCAATCCGAGAGTTGGGTGGAAGTCTGGCTTAAGATTGATACTGCCTCTGCTTTACCCTCACCCTCTTCTACCCACATGTCAAACACGAGCTCGCCGGCATCAATTGCTCGAATAGGGGTGAGGTTCACGCCGCCAAGATCTGAACCCAGCCGTGCATTGTAGCCGTCTTCGCCAAAAGCGCCAGCTCGTCGCTGAAGCGATGGTTGGGTAGGAATCCAAGGTTGCGGGTGCCCAATTGGAGGGTCAGCCTCGTCCCTAACCTCAATCGCGACATTGAATGTGCAGTCCGGCGGAAGAGGAGACAATCTTGTGCCGCATCCCGAGAGTCTAGTCAATGCAGCTCTGAACTGCTCGTCAAGATCCACCGAGGTAGACGCCACCTGAGCCGCGTTTTCACGTTCCAATTGCGTGAAATGATGTTCCTTTGGCACAGCTGGGAACTTGGCCACGTCGAAGACAAATCGCTCGAGCGCTTGGAGTAAAGGGGAGTAGAGCACAACGCAGACGTGTTGAAGAGAGCCCTTGAGGAGCTGTTCTCTCACAGCATCGACGGCAGCTTGGATGAACTCGCAGACCTTTGGGTGTCTGGACTGTCGCACAGGCGTGTTGTATTTTTTTGCCTTGATGAAGGATGTGTCCGGATAGATGCCTCTCTCCCAGATGATGGTGTGTATTGCGACGGTCAGAAACTCGGCGAAATTGGCGACGATGGAAGCGAAGGTGTTTGGTACGGCAGCCATTGTGAGCAGCCTGGTGGCAGGCGATGCAGTACGGGTGTGTTTTAGAAGCGGACAGTGGTGTCTGTAGGTACTCCTACTGGGGCAATCTAAATAGGTGTAGGTTAGCGCTGTCGCGTCAGCTACGCGTCGGCTGCTCCAAATTGTTTGATGGAGGGAGGACATGAGTTGGGCTGGGAGAGCAAACCTCAGTTGAAATGCGGGTCGTCGACAACTCATAGTCTCTGTGCACATTATAACGTGCCCGCACAAGTACATCCATCTGGCAGTTCCTCTGAGAGACGAGAAGGACTCCGTGGGCTTTTGCAGATACCTACTCGGCCCATTATCTCATTTCGCGCCCACTGACTGCCCCCAAAATCTACCACCTCCGATTCACGCTCCTAGACGCCAATCCAACTTTTCCAAGTCCGTTTCCTGCGACGCAGACAAACCCCACATTCCCTGGTTCATCCACTCTCCCACCAGAGCAGACGATCCGCAAGAAGGCGGGAAATACTAGGAGGACAGCCATGGAGGATCAAATCGTACACCTGCTGGCAGACACACAGTCGGCACAGGAAACCCCGCGGAAACATGCAGAATTGCAATTGCAGACCGTCTCTGCCACTCCTGGCTTCGGAATCGCTCTTGTCTCAGTCGCCTCGCACGACTCTGTACCTCTGAACATACGGCAAGCCGCGTTGTTGTACCTCAAAACCTTTGTGCAATCTTCATGGAGCCCACAATTTGAGGAGTTCAAGGGTCAGGTACTGGTCAACAATGAGGACAAGGCGCAACTGAGGAACATGCTGCTTGGAATTGCTGTCAGTGGAGGCCAGGATAGGAAGATCAAGGCTGCCGCAAGTTATGCTGTGAGCAAGATCGCGAGCGCCGATTTCCCAGACGAGTGGCCCGATCTGCTCCCAACAGTCCTGCAGGTCGTTCAGGCAGGAGCTGACGATCAGCTACATGGAGCTCTGAAAGTTCTGCGTGACCTGGTAGACGAGTGCTTCAACGATGAGCAATTCTTCAGAGTCGCCGAAGACCTCATCTCGGCAGTATACAAGTTGGCAACAGACCACACAAAGCGGCCCATACTTCGTGCGTTGGCCGTCGACATCTTCAGAGGATGTTTCGACATTCTCGAGATGGTCATGGAGGACCACAAGTTGGAAGTCAAGGCATTTGCAGACAAGGCATTGACTCTCTGGGTCCCCTTTTTCATTGAAATCCTAGAATCTAATCTTCCAAACCCACCTAGCGAAGCAGACGAAGAGAGCAGGAATGAGATTGCCCAAAGTTACAGAGGCTTCGTGGCGCTTAAGCTGCAAGTGGTCAAGGTAAGACAGCATCTCCATGCTTTTGTAACCCAATGTGTTGATCACTGACAAGCCGAATATAGGTTCTCATGCGAATTCGCTCCGTATTTCCATCAATCCTCTCCCCTCAAAGCCCTGCGCTTTTCGAAGCGACTTGGAAAGAACTCTCGTCACTCCAAACCACATACCATACCCTCTTCATTGAGGAATGCCGCCAGAGCCGTCTAGAAGACGATGATGGTCTACCTTACACGTTGGACTTCCTGGTTCTTGAAGAGCTCGATTTCATGCAGGCATGTCTGAGGGCCACCCCGGTTCGGAGACAATTGGAGAAGTCATTACAGGAAGCAGCGAGTAGCGAAACTTCATGGGTGACTGAAATGATGAAACTTGCTGTCGCGTATTCTCAGATCACGACTGAAGAGGAAGGGTTGTGGAACATTGACGTGAACATCTTCCTGTCGGAAGAAACCAGTGTCACGTCAAATTACACCCCACGAACGGCCTGTGGTGATTTGGTCATCAAACTTGCAGAGTGGCAGTCCGCTGCTACCATCGAGGGCCTGTTGGCATACACGCGCACACTGTACTCAGTGGCTGAGGAGTGGAAAGGTAAAGAAGCAGCCTTATACATTCTCAATATGCTCTTGGGTGATTTCCACGACATGGACCGCTCCATTGCACCCGAGGCAGCCAATGGCTTCATCGATTTTGTTCGCTATGCAATGCAACAAGAGGATGAATTTCTGCGAGCCCGAGGATATCTTGTCGCTGGTAGCCTGACCAACTGTGCCGGTGAGGCGCTTTCGCAAGTATCTTCGGAGTTCATGCAGGCGACAATCAATGCCATCACCAACGACTCTTCAGAGGTGGTTAAGGTGGCATGTATTCGCGCTGTCCAGCACCACATTCATGCTCTCCCTCAAGCTGCTGTGGCGATTATGCAGCCTCCGATCATCACAGCCCTCACGAACTACGTTCACACACAGGACTTGAATGATCTTAACGAGTCTGACGATCTGATGGTCACGCTTGTGGAGACGCTACGCGATGCCATCCTTCTCGACACAAGGGTCAGTCTAACTAGCGGTGGTCTCGACCTTCTCTTCACCATCGCCAGTCATGGAGCAAGCAACTTCAACATATCCTCTCTTGTTACCGAGACCTTCGACGACGTTGCAGGCACCCTGGCTTCGACGGCACCTGATGCTTACGCCCAATTGTGTGCCAAGGTCCTGCCCTCGTTGACGGGAGCCTTCGACATCGCCACTCTTACTGAAGAGAATGCACTCACCAACCTCGCTGCCGAACTGTTATCACTTCTCAGCAGACATGGCTCTGAGCCACTGCCAGCTGTGTTTGTGCCAACCGCCATGCCAAAACTGAACCGAATCTTGCTCAACGCGACAGATGAAGAGCTACTCAGATCCGCCACATCGGCAGTGAAGAATATTCTTGTGCATGGCTACAAGCAGCTCTTCGAATGGAGAGACGATACTGGGAAAGGTGGCCTGGATGTGGTGCTCGTCATCATCGATCGCTTGCTTGGCCCGTCTGTTGACGACAACGCTGCAGCAGAAGTGGGCGGCCTTGCAGCGGAGGTTGTTGAAAAAGCAGGCTCGGAGCGCTTGGGCCCATACCTGATGCAACTTCTCTCTGCTGTAGCCATCCGTTTAGGCAGTGCGACACAAGCGGCATTCATTCAGAGCTTGATTCTTGTTTTTGCGCGCCTATCGCTCGTCAGCGCGCGTGAAGTTGTGGACTTCCTGGCACAAGTGCAAGTTGGCGCTGAGAATGGACTTCAAGTTGTCATGGCTAAATGGCTGGAAAACTCAGTTAACTTTGCTGGCTACGATGAGATTCGTCAGAAGTGAGTGTTCAACACCAAAAACTGACCCATCAGCTCTGACTAACCTGTACTGAACAGCGTTATCGCTCTGTCTAAATTATATGACCTCGGCGATGCCCGTCTTGCACAGATTCAGGTCAAGGGGGATCTCATCGTGAATCCGGCCACCCAAGGTAGGATCATGACACGTTCCCGAGCCCGCAACAGTATGCTAGATCAATCTTTGTATCTCGTGCAAATGAAGCTAACTTTATAAGACCCCGACCAGTTCACCGCCGTCCCTGCCACTTTGAAGATTGTAAAGGTGCTCATCGAAGAGCTTCAAGCTGCCGGTGGTGCCGTTCGACCGCAATTGAGCCCCGCTGAACTAGAAAAGCTGGAAGAAGAAGCTAGCGACGACGGTGACTGGGAAGACGATCCAGACGTCTATGATCTTGGCTTGGGCACCACGAAGCAAGGTCAGTACAGCGCATGCCCTCAAAGATTCGATACTGATTTCTCTCACAGAACTTATGGCTTTTGCCGAAGAGACACCTTACTCGCAGCGTCATCGCGATGATGAGACTCAAGCATATTTAATTCAATTCTTCCACGCTGCCGGCACGAGACCGTCGTTCACGGCGGATTTCGCTGCCTTGACACCAGAGGAGCAAGAGAAGCTTCGCGCCTACGCCTGACCGCTTGATGCAGTTCATTGTTTTGGAGGTCTACGACGTGATGAAGGAACGGGATAAGATTCTGGTACAAGGTGCGGTATTTGCCTAATTATTTTTAACTCTTTAGTATCTCACATGGACGCCATTGAGGAGATGGAATTGTCTACGCAAATATATCGAGTTGACGTGATCGCAAGATGTAGGCATGTGGGTGTATCATACACGATGGATGGATCTGTTCCGTGTGATGATTGTGGCTTGCTTAGCGAAGCATGGGAATGAGTGTGTGGCTTTCTCTTCAACATGAATGAAGCTCCATTTCCCACTGCAATTGCGAGTTAGTCAAAATAGGGCAGGATGTCACATCCATCTTGTCTATTGAAGATAACCCGGCGAAATGCCGCGAATTTACGTATTTTCCATATAAAGATGTTCGATACAGAGTCCCTTTGTATATGAATAACTGAAGGCGGCAGCTTCGAGGGTCAACGACTAAAAACGAAATCGTTTACAATCCTACAATTCATCGACCTGATCGGCAGTAGATATCTACGTCGTCGACCATATGGCAACCACAAGATTTGTACGAGGGGTGGACTGCGACTTCTCCGGTGAAGCCAAAAATGACAAGCTGTGTAGCAAGCTTTTCATCGCGAGATCTGACGTTCGACGTATCTGATTCCATAGAAAGATGAAAGCCAATCCAGTCAAAGGCGACAAGGTATCACAGTCGAGCAATTTATATACTGACTCGCGTTTCTCATATTCAGGGATCTGACATGACAGGCTCCCGCTGGCACTCAATGCCTCGACCTCGGCTACCTCCACACGAACCCCATGACACGAGGTCTGCACGACCATTATTGGCGAGGACATCTTTATCCGAAGCCGATGTGATGGGTTTCACATGGCTTTCTCACATCTCCAAGCCTTGACCCTCGCTCGAGCTTGCTCCCATGATCCCAGGACCGGGCTTCACCACTTTCCATCTCCGCTTCTCAACTATCCTCGAGCTCTTCTTCTTGCTGAATCTTTCGTCCACTTGTATTAAACTCCAGGTACCACAATGACTGAATCTCGCGGCGTCAAGTCTGTGGCCTCCCATTTGAGAAACCGTATACACCGCGTGGATGGCTACGATAAGAAAAATGGATACATGTACTATCCGGTCGTCATCGTAGGAGCCGGGGAGTCGGGCATTGCTATGGCCCATAAGCTGAAGGTTGATCTGAAATGCGATCAATTCAGGATCTTTGACAGGCAATCGGGTTTGGGAGGGACATGGTGGATCAACCGCTATCCAGCTGTTGCTGTTGATGTGTGGCATCTCCCTCTCAATAGGTGCGCATACAATACTGATATTTTTGATGTCATAGGTTCCCGCCGTCTTTTACTCCTTCTCTTTCGCGCCCAATCCCAATTTCAGCTCTCTTTACCCTCCTGGTCCAGAGATCTACGAATACCTACAGGACGTCTGTACACGCTTTGGATTCTCGGACAAGATAGAATTGAATACCGATGTGTCGGTGTGCAAATGGCTGAAGGAAGAGGAGGTTTGGGAGATCACGTTGAATCACATGGTGGCAGGTACTGGAGATCTGAGCTCCAAGGACCGCAAACGGAAGATTGAAAAAGAAGGGGAGAATAGTGTCTGGGCATGGACCGAGATCATACGGGCAAAGGTTCTCGTTAGTGCAGTAGGAGGCCTCGTTGAGCCGAGAGACGCACCTGCGGATGTACCAGGCTGGGACACTTTCAAGGGCGATGTCTTCCATTCAGCGCGCTGGAATCACGATGTCGACTTCAACAATAAAGACGTGGTGGTGGTTGGGACAGGATGTAGTGCTGCACAATTCGTTCCCAGACTGACCAAAGCACCATATAATGCAAAATCAGTCACACAGATTATGAGATCGCCTCCTTGGGTTGTGGATCGCATAACCGCACCTGGTGGAGACGAGGCCTGGAGTAAATGGAGTCCCATCGTGCTCAAATACATCCCAGGTCTCATGAGAATGATGCGCTACAGCGTCGCGGCAGGTGCAGAATTGGACTGGAGGCTGTTCGGTGGAGGAGAATGGCACGAGAAAGAGAGGAAGAAACTGGAGGCCAAATTGGTGGAACGCATCAAGAAGACCGTGCCGGAGAAGTATCATGAGATTCTGATACCGGATTATGGTGTTGGTTGCAAAAGGAGGATATTTGACAATACTTGGTTCCCCGTGCTGCATGAGGAGCAGGTGGATTTGACGACGCTGCCGCTGACCGAGGTGAGGGAGAAAAGTGTCAAGTTGGGACCTGGGAGGATGTATCCTGATCCTGCTATCACAACTTCGAAGGTCTCGAACGAGGACAGGGAAGTACCGGCAGATATTATCGTCCTAGCAAACGGTTTCGACACAACGAGGTGGTTACACCCATTGACGGTCATTGGCGATGAAGGTCAAGATCTCGTTGATATGATGCAGAAGAGGGGCGGGCCTCAAGCATACCAAGGCACAGCTTTCGATGGCGTATGTTTCTCGCAGCACCACAGCTTCGTGATACACACTGACACTAAACCAGTTCCCCAATTTCTTCATCATTTTCGGGCCCAACACGGCTACCGGCCACTCCTCCGTCATCCTCGCTTCAGAGAACATGGTCAACTACGCTTCTAAATTCATCAAACCCATTCTCTCAGGCGATATTCGTACCGTCGACGTGAAGAGATCAGCTGAAGAGGCATACACGGCAGATATGCAGAAACAATTGAAGAAGACAGTATGGATGTCTGGTGGATGTAACTCGTGGTACTTTGATAAAGAGGGATGGAATGGCACAGTTTTACCGTAAGTCATATCCCTTCCTACTACCATGACAATAGAAGACAGTAAACAAGGCAAACGTGAAGTAAGATATTAACACTCCTTCCCACAGATACAGCCAAATCTGGTTCTGGTACCGCACCGCCTTCCCCTACTACAACCACTGGAGTTTCACCTACACGCGCAAAGGCCTCATCAAACTCATTCTTTCCCGTGGCGCCAAGATCCTAGCTGTTATCTTGACGCTATTGGGTATTGTTAAGATTAAGAGGAAGGCGAAGGCGGAGGAAATGACGGTGAGGGAGTATTTGGTGAATATGAGGGATGTTGTTAAGATGGGGGCGAAGATGGGGATGGTTTTGGGGATTAATAGGACGGTGGAGAGGTTGAAGGTGGTTAGGAAGGAGATTTTGTCTTAGGTTTTAGTCTTGTTTTGGGGTGGGGATGGGATGGGGTGGATGGATGGTATCAGATGCAATGGCAATGTTGTAAGTATGTCACTGCTTTGTATTTTGGTAGATTTCCACTACATAGCGCCATAGCAAAACAGAATCATCATTCACGGAACAGCTACATTGATTTTGTAATGGATATTAAAACTCAAATCGTACATAAGTAACACTTCATGGTCACTTTGCTGGATAACTTGAAAAACTCTCGACTGTAGACGTCCAAAAAGTACACCAGACCTCCCACAGCCCTCTCCGAACGAGAGGAGAGGGGAAAAAAATCCTGTACTACTCAGCAGAGGCGCCTGATAGTATATTTTCATGCCCAATTACCCCTGCGGATCATGTGTTCATCTTTATCTTTAAGTTCTAATAGATCAATAGACAGGGAAAAGAAGAAAGAAGAAGAAGAGGAGAGAGAGAGAGGAGAAAAAATAAATATTAATTATAATCCAAATACCAAAGTATGATTTCATACTAGTCTAATTTTTTCCCAAGTTACTGTTTTTCTTCTAGAAGATAGGATAGGTAGAGAGAGGGAGTTTTCTTGGCTTTAGTATATAGAGTATATAGGTATTATATAGTTACGTCTTATTACTAAGCTAAGATTAATAATATTGATAATGAATATAACTCTTAAATATATAATACCTTCCTTTCTTCTTTTCTTCCTTATACGGTAGAGTTATTCTATAGGTACTTATATTCTCTAGATATTATATAAAGCCCTAATTTATTTATTTATTTATTTATTTATTTATTTATTTATTTATTTATTTATTTATTTATTTATTTATTTATTTATTTATTTATTTATTTATTCATTTATTCATTTATTTATTTATTTATTTATTTATTTATTTATTTATTTATTCATTTATTCATTTATTCATTTATTCATTTATTCATTTATTCATTTATTCATTTATTCATTTATTCATTTATTTATTTATTTATTTATTTATTTATTTATTTATTTATTTATTTATTTATTTATTTATTTATTTATTCATTTATTTATTTATTTATTTATTTATTTATTTATTTATTTATTTATTTATTTATTTATTTATTTAGGCGGATACTAAATCTACCCCTAATATCTTTATTTCTACCCCTAACTTATTTTATTTCTACCCCCGCCTAGAATCTAGGGGGGGATCCCCTATTCTATAGGCGCCTAAGTTACTTCACGATTAATAATATTATAGTAGTTACGCTATATTATATATTATACTTGAAGCCGACTATATATAATAGCGCTAGGCTATATTTAGATAATATATAAATCCAAACTATATAGTAAATAACTCAACTTAATTAAACGTATTTAAATATATTTAAATAGCTAAATTTAAGGCTTAAAATTATACTAAGGCTACTTAAGAACGGCTCAACTTTGAATATAAAAAACGGCTTAACTTTAAATATAAAATAGCTTAACTTTGAATATAAAACGGCTCAACTTTGAACGTATTAAAGTAATCTTAATTGAATATATTAAACGTAATAAAACGACTTATTTAAACGGCTTAAAACTATACTAAGGCTACTATATATATAAATAGTAGCCTCAATTCTTAAAACCCTCCTCTACCGCAATTTATATATTTAATAAAGCTAGTTTATCTCGAAGGGTCTTTACCCTCTCTTACTATATAATCTCTACGTTTGAAGCTATATTTGAAGCTATATTTAAAGCTATTAATAACTTTATAAGGTCTCTTAATCGTTTATTCTCTACCTTTTAAGCCTCTATTAGTTTTAGCCGGCCCCGTAGCCTCTTTGTAACCGTTTGTAACGCTACTAGAGGAGGTTATATAGCCGTTTATACTATAGGAGCTTATAGTCGCTTTTAAGAGAGTAATTAAGCGTTAATCTCCGCGGTAATTAAGGATAGAGATTTAGAGAGAGGTAAAGAAGGTAGAGGCCCTATTTCTTCGTTAATATTATACTAACTAGTATCTTGAGTTGGTATCGGCGTTATCTAGCTATTATAAGCTACCAACGCCGCTATTTATTCTACTATTTATTCTCTCTCTTTTGCCCTACTAGCTTACTAATCCCGATAAAGTACTTACTTACGGAGATTATAATTATAAGCTTATTACGCCTTGAAGCTAGCTAGGGCTAGCTATATATCTATAAGCTCCTAAGTAGAAGGTTCGCGTAGCTTAGTACCTTAAGGGAGGGTTCGTAATAATAGCGCTTTTAGTATTAATAAAGATTAAGCTAGCGATTTAGCGTAAGATAAAGCTATTATCTTAGATTTACCTAAAGACTTCTTATTTTTACTACTAGGTAGTCTACTAGGGCCCTTAACTTTGTAAGGATTATAAACTTAAGGCGTAATATTAGTAGTATTAACTAGCTTCTTCTATAAGTCCTTAATCTTCTCCGACTAAAAGCGCTCGTAAAAGAATAATTGATCGAGCTTCTCGTTACCCTTAATAAGTAACTTAATAGTATAATAATAAGGTACGCTATAGACTTAAAGCTAGCGGCGATTATAGTTAGATTTAAAGCCGCTACTACGTATAATTTTATACTATTCAAGGGCTAGGGCAAGACCTAGTAGTATAATCTCGCGGAGAAGCTATTTAGTAAATATAGTAACGTTCTTTAGTAGGATTAAAGCTAGTTTTTGTTCGTATACGATAGATAGGGTAGCGCGTAATTCTCTAAACTCACGGTTAATATAAAGCTAAATACGATTAACTATATTAAGTAAGTTACTATATAAGCTATATAAAAAGGACTTTATAGTATAATACCCGCCCTTAAGGCGTAAAGTCGCTAAATTACCAAAGTAACAAACCTAGGATAAAGTTAGTAAGTAAAGATTACGCGTTTAAGGCTACTTACTATAGAGGTCTAGTACTTGATAATTATCTCGTATAAAGGATAGATATCTTCTCGTAGATACTTAATAAGGCTAGGCTACGCACGGTACTATAAATATATATATTTGAACTTCTAGTTAAATTTAGCTTCTATAAGTAACTTAATAATAGTCTACTATCGTAATATTACGAGCTTATAATCCTCTTTTACCGTAGCTACTACTTTGTCTAGTATATTATCCTATATATACTACGTCTTTTAAACCTTCGTATTAACGTTCTTATTAACGTGAAAGAGATAGAGGAGTTATAGTATCTCCTTACTATTAATATTAAATACGTTTGAAATACCTTTACTAATATAGTTAGTACTATCGCGGATAATATATTTAGGCCTAGGAGTCTACTATATAGCTAGATCCTTGAATAAAACTAGCTTTTTATATACCTTAAAGGCCTAAGTATAGACTTCCTCGTCCTTACTACTTATAAAGACAAAAGCTATACTTAAATTACTACTACTAGTATTTTTACGGCGCTACGCAATAGAGACTACGGCTATAAAGTAGATAAGAGGTATATTAAAACGGTTAGTTTTATATATAGTATCAACGAGGAGAATCTCTAGATATAGCTAGGTAAGCTATATCTATAAAAAACGTTAGTAAAAGCCTACCTAGCCGTGAAGGGAGAGAGTAAGACTAACCTAATTATTATAAATAAAGAATAGCCGTATAACGTAGTCCTTCTCGTCTTTTTTAACTAGCGTATACTAGCCTACTAGGCTGTATTTGAATATAAGATAGAGGGCTTAAATAGAAGATAGCCCTCGTAGTTTTAAGGCCCTTAAACGATACTAAATATTATAGATATTAGAAGACTTTAAAAACGACTTCCTCTTACTAGCTATACGCGTAATATTGTAAAGATATTTGAGGATTAACTTTAGTAGGATACCGGAGATACTTTAAGCTTTAATTATCAATTCCTCCTCTTTAGTTAGCCTTTGGTAGTATAGATACGCGTTAGAAGAGAGAGAGAGTTCGTAAGGTTCGCCGTTTCTTATTTAATAGCCGCTATAAACTCGAAGTTAGTAAATAAAGCCTTATAAAGAGATAAACTTACTAGAGATTACGGATAGTATAGAAGCCTCCTCGTGAACGAAACTACTAGATTAGGATAAGTATTTGATATCTATAGCCTCTACTTTTGCCTTTATACTTACTAGATAACTTTGAAACTCTATCTTCTACCTTATCGTACTATATTTTAAGTCGATTAACTATTCTATTCTTGTTTTTCTTACCGCTAGCGCCTTTACGGATACCGTAACCTCGAGTTCGAGACTAGTTTAGTATATATACGAAGGTATTATCGGCGGTTTAAAAGCGAAGGTCTATTAGTAGTAGAGAGAGAGAGCTATTATTAATATCGTCTTCTATATCCTTATTATTAGTATTAGTATTAGATTTATCGTCTTCTACTACGTATATAAGGCGGCTTCGAATCTTCGTAATAGCTTCTTATTTAAGAGGATAAAGTTTAGTCTCTTTATTATCTTTAGGCTCGATACCGTATAACTTCTATAGTAAATTACGCCTTGGCCTTAATATTAATAAGGTTTTTAAGGACGCTAGGGCGGTAGAACCTACTCTTAGTATTAAAAAGTCGTCGCCGTCGGAGCTAGATTCTAATAAGATAACGAATAAGGTTAATAATATTATAATAAAGGTAATAGTAATAAAGAGGATTACTTATAGAAAGGTAATAGAGAAGAAGATAGTAATAGTAGTAGTAGTAGTAGGGTAAAGATTACCCTTGAGATTATAATAGCTTAATTAGCTAAAGTCTCTAGTATAGATTACGGAATATCACGGGGTAACCCTATATATACGAGGATTAAGGTAGTAGATAAAGCTAAGTCAACTAAAGTATAAAGTAGGAGGAGGAATCAGGCCGGCTATATAGTCTCGTAGTCTACGTACTATCTACTAGTCTCTACTATAGCCTATATATCCTATAAGCCTCGAGCCCTAACCTTCCTAAGGGCGCTAGCCTCTAATATTACCCCCTAACTCCCTCCTTAGTCTCCGGAGTAAAACTGCCGGCGTCTAATTACCGCGCGTACTACCCCAAGGTAAGAAAAATAGGTAGAGGAGTAGTAAGCTAGCTTAACTATAATATCCTCCGGCTCTAGCTACTCTTGAATCGGGGACCGATCTAAACTATATAGGTAGCTCTATTACCTACCTTACTTAGTCCTTACCTTAACTAGGCGTCCTTAACTTCCTAGTAGTTAGCTAACCAAAGTACCCGGAGCCAATTAGAGAGTCCCGTCGAGTTGATAATAGGATCTAGTAATAATAGTATCAAATCTACGTATAAATAGTAGTAACCCGGCCGTAGTAGTAAGGTCTACTTAAGCCCGGCTATCCCCCTCCTTTTTCGTACTTTTTTCTTTAGTTATTATTATCAACAAGTTAGTCTACCCATTTAGATCTATCTTTCGTTACCCGTTCGAAACTAACCGGTCGTAGTAGCTAAATAAAAGCGTCCGTTAGGCGACCCCCCGGCCCCTATTAATCTTACTAGAACTATAAGTTATCCGTTTATTCTCGGTCTCCGGTCGTTAATACCCGGTCGTAGACGCCTCGCGCTATCTATTACTATATCTATACCTCTATAGGTAGAGATTGCCGGGCCCCGGCCCCTAAGGACCGCTTAAGTAGCTTATCTCGTTTAATACGGCCTCCGGCTAATATCGCTAGAACGCTATTGGAAAAGGGTCGCGCTCGACTACTACCTACGCCTACTATACCTACCTCTAGTTATAGTACTACGTTATATATATTATTCTAAATTCTATAGGAACTAACCCGCTAACCGTTCTTTATAGGCCGGAGCTAGTCGGCCTAGCCTTTATAGCCTAGACCCGCTCGGATAATACCGGCTAGTATATATTTTCCGTTCCCCGGCTAATTTTGCCTACTAACCGTTTATAGCCGCGCTACCTATAAGGACCTCGCTACCGCTATTAAGGCTTAGCGGGCCTTAAAGGCCCTAGACCGCAAGTCCCTCGTTACCGGGTAAGATTTTTTCCGCTACTACCTAGCCTAAGTATTCGCTAACTAATAGAAAAAGCCTAGTCTCCGCTACCCTTAATACCGCCTACGAGCGGGCGTTAATAAACCTCTCGCTTGCTAGCGCTTTAGTCCCGGCCGCCCTTGTCCTTAGCCCGCGGCGCTCCAATCCGGGGGTAGAGGAGGAGGAGGAGGAGGGGGAGGAGTAGATAGAAGTTTTTTTTTATTTTTATTCTTAAGTTAGGCCGGAGGCCGGTCGCTACTACTCGGGGCCCGGAATAACCCCCCTAGGTAGCGGAATAGGTAGGAGATAGAGTTTTTTTTTTTATACTAATATTGCGTAGGCCTAAGGCCGGTTACTACTACCCGGAGTCCGGAACGACCCCTCTAGGGAGTAGAATTAGGTAGGAGATAGGGAGATTTTCTTTTTTTTTTATATAATATCGCGTGGGCCGGAGGCCGTTTATTTTCGCTTAGGAATCGAGCTATCCTCGCCGGATAGAGAATGAACTAAAAAAAAAAAAAATTCTATACTATAGTAAGTAAAAAGAAAAGTAAGCTATGAAATCTAGAAGAGGAAAGACTATATATCGTAAGATTACTATTAGGATAGCTAGCAACCGCCTCTTTTAGGTTGGCCGGCGTCCTACTTATCGCGTAGGCTATCGTTAGAGCGAGCGCTACTATAGGTTTATTCGAAGACGTCTATAGCCTCTACGTCCTCTATCTCTTCGAGGGGCTCCTAAGTAGGGTTATAGAAACTATACTATTTTACTAGGACCTAGCGCTTTCTAGACTTCGTTCTAGCGTAGAGGATCTCCTCTACGGCCTATTCCTCGTACGTCTTAGAGAGTACGGGGGCCGGCTACGAATCGTTAATTACCTACCCTAGTAGAGGATCCTCTCGTAATACTAGTCGTAGGAGGTCCGGGTAAAAGAAGGGATAGATACCCTCGGAGATTCCTTCTAATCGAATAGAGAGTAGGCTAATAACCTTAGCGACTATATATTTCGCCTAGCGGGTATCTAGCTTCTTCTTTAGTCTCTTACTACTATAGTTTCGAAGGCTAAGCTAAACCTTATCGCCTACCGCGTATTTTAGGGCGGCCTACCTAGTCTTGTTAGCGGCCTCCTCTTACTACTAGTTGGATACGGCTATTAAGGCCTAGTATATATCTATTACGTCCTTTAACTTCTTTACGAAGGCCTCCGCGCGCTATTCTACTAGTAGTAGGCGATAGTCGGCGGGGTCCTCCTATAGAGTAACCGGAGAAGGGGCGTAGTAACTATAGGTAGCGAAGAAGGGCGACATTCCGATCCTAGCGTAGAATCGACCGTTAACTACTAGTTACGCCGCGGGGAGCTACTTCTTCTAGTTAGATTATATAAAGTTAACGTAGTTCCGTAAGTAGGCCTAGAGCTCCTAGTTTATACGCTCGGGGCCTCCGTCCGTTTACGCGTAGTAGGTACTACTAAGTCGACGCTCTACGCCTAGAAGTATATATAGTCGTCTCTAGAATTTCCTAGTCTAGTTACTACCCCGGTTACTAGTAATTATATAGGGGAGGCCGTAGTAGCGTACCTAGTACTCTAGGAATCTTTGGGCGTAGTCCTCCGTATTTATAGTAGATATCACCTTAAATACCACGGTCTTACTAAGCTAGTCCTTAATAACCTATATATTAGTACAACCCTCGCTATCTAGCTATTTAGTTATAAAGTCTATAGAGATCTCCGTGAAGAATCGGTCGGGGACTAGGAGTAGTTATAGGAGTTCGGCTTTTAATACCCGCTATATCTTATTACGTCCGCATAAGTTATAGTTTTTAAGGAAACGCTATACGTAGGCGGAGAGGAGCGGCTAGTAATAGTCTTAGGCTATACTAGAGATTAAGGTTTCCCGGCTAGGATAGCCGGAGACTACGAAGTCGTAGTATCTCTAGATTAGCGTTATTCGTAGGGCGTCTATCTTAATAGTAGCGGAGTCTACGCCTTTCCGGTTAGCGTCTAATATAAAAGGGGCGCTGGGTACCTAGAGCTTCCCTCTATATTAAAGTAACCCTTAGCTATCGATCCGGTAGTTATCCATCTAGACCTTAAGCTTGAGTCTAGTAGGGATTATATAGAGTCCGTCCTATACGGCCCGGAAGACGCTCTAGTACGTAGTATCTTTTATAGCTAGGTTATTCTAGAGTAGGTTTAGCTCTTCTTCCTTAAAGAGGCCTTGGGATCCGTCGAACCTACCGTATTCCGTAGTAAATAGCGCGGCCTACGTCTACTTCGTAAGGCTCTCCGTAGGGAGGAGCTACTTAACCTAGGAATCGTAGTCGGCCTCGACTAGGCCGTCCTAGTTATACTAGGATAAGGCGTTGGGAACAACGGCCTTAGCCCCCGGCCGATAGACTATAGAGAACTTATATCTTATTAAGGTCTCCGCCTACCGCGCCTAGCGTTTAGATAGCTTCTACTTCTTTATAAAGTACTCTAGGTTTTAGTAATTAGTAAGGACTATAAAGTAGCCCGCGCCCCGAAGCTCGCTATCCTAGTATTAAAGGTACCGGACTACGGTAAGAAGCTCCTTATTATAGATATTATAGTTAATTTCGGTAGTATTTAGCTTCTCGCTATAGAAGGCTACGGGATACCGGACTCCGCCCGTTTTCTAGCTAAGGGTACCCTCTAGTACTAAGCCGCTATAGTCCGCCTCGATAAATGTGGAGAGGGACGGGTCCTACTATTAAAGGACTAGAGTACGCGTAAAAACGTCCTTAAGTCTCTAAAATACTTCCTCGGCCTATTTATCCTAGAAGAACGACGCGTTTCGGCTAGTTAGCGCTATTAATAGCGCGGCAATCCTTAAATATTCCGGCACGAAGACTCGGTAATAGTTTATAAAGCCTAGGAATCGTCTAACCTTCCTCTATATCCTAGGGGGCTACTATACCTAGATAGCCTCTACCTTATCTAGGTCGGCCTCTAACCCTTTTCCGTTAGTATATACGATAAAGCCTAGATACTTAATCCTTTTCTTTACGAACTCCGATTTTGTAGGATCTAGGTATAGGCCTACAGCTAAAAGCTTCCGGAGAACGGTTCGAACCTTCTAGAAATAGTCCTCACGGGAACTAGTAGAATAGATTAAAATATTATCTATATATGCGGAGCAGTAATTGTCTAGGTATTTACGTAATACTATATTAATATACCGCTAGAAACTAGCCGGGGCCCCGGCCAAACTAAACGGGGTTACTAGCTATTCGAATAGCCTATATCGCGTTCGGAACGCGGTTTTGAACTCGTACCCCTTTGCTACGCGTAGCTTCTAGAACGCGGAGACGATGTCGACCTTCGTTAACTAGGTAGCCCCTATTAAGTTTCGCAAGGTCTCCGAAATAAGCGGTAGAGGGTAGCGGTCGGCCTTAGTTATAGCGTTAAGGGCTCGGTAGTCGTAGTAGAATCTAAGGCCGCCGGACGCCTTCTAGACGAATAGGACTAGAGACCCGCTATTTAAAGTCGATAGCCGGATAAACCCTTTTACTAAGAGGTTATTAAGTATCTTACGTAGTACTAGTAGTTCCTCCTTAGATATTCTATATAGCGGGCCCTAGGGTAGTATCTCTAGGGACCTGTCCGCCTTCGTCCGGAGCTCGATCTTATAGTCGATATCGGGGCGGAAGGGGGCTAGCTTCTTAGTCTCCCGGCTAGAAAATAGCGGGGTAAGGTCGTAGATCTCTAGAGGTAGCTACTTCTTAAGCTATACCGTTATAGTAGGGGGCTTGTCGTCTAAGGCCTTAAGTACGTCTTCTATATTTACTACGGTAATCCGCGTTTTCGTATCCCGGGAGAAACTAGCTATCGTAATATAGGAGGCGGAGTCCGACTATTCTAGGCCGGAGTTCCGCGCTATATAGTAGTCTCTAGGCTAGGGGTTAGGCCTACTAACCCCTAACTTAGGTACTTCTACCTTGGCCTCTAGTCGCTCTAGGGCGGCCTCCGTAGTAAAAGGCCGCTTGTACTCGCGTATATTAGAGTTAGCGGGATGTCCTAGTTAAGGTATAAGTACCGCTAAGGCTACCGACGCTATATCTATCGCTTCTACCTTAGCCTCCGATCGCTCCAGGGCGGCCTCTATAGTAAAAGGCCGCTTATACTCGCGCGTATTAGAGTTAGCGGGATATCCTAGTTGAGGTATAAGTATAGCTAAGGCTACTAACGCTATATCCGTTGCTTCTACCTTAGCCTCTAATCGCTCTAGGGCGGCCTCCGTAGTAAAAGGCCGCTTATACTCGCGCGTATTAGAGTTAGCGGGATATCCTAGTTGATATATAATCGGTATTAATACCGCTAGTTCCGCCGCGGAGTACGGTTACCTTAGGGTAGCTCTATATACCTCCGAGTCTAGATAAGTAGATACGGCTATCGTACCGTCTATAGTAGAGGCCGCGGATATTCCTATAGGCTAATATTCTTTATAGTAGTAACGCTCCGTAATATAAGTAGATACGGCTATCGTACCGTCTATAGTAGAGGCCGCGGATATTCCCGCGGGCTTACGTTCTTCGTAGCGGTAACGCTCCGCAATCTACTATAGACTACGGCCGTACTAGAGCCGGCCCTAATCGGGCGCTATCCGGATTATATTATAGACCTTCTATAGGTTGCCTAGGATCAAGTCGTAGGATAGGTTAGGTACGACGTATATATATACGTTCTAGCGGAATCCGCCTATATTTATCCGGAACCCGACTACCCCTCTAATCTTAGTATCCGTTATCGCCTTCGTGGCGCTACGTATTCGATACGAAGCGTTGTTAACTAGACGGAGTCCGAGTCTCCTTATTAGGTTATTACTTATTATAGCGTAGTACTCGCAGCCTTTATCGATTAGGGTAAATATAGGAGAAGTAGTATTATTATTTAGGTAAACGTCTATAAATATACTCCTCCCGTTTATTCTTACCCGGTATAATTACTAGCCCTACTTAAGTACTCTCTTAGCTCCCTTATCCTAACTATAATAGGGAGCTATACTTTTCCTACCTCTTCCGGCTCGGAGTCCTCTAATATTAGAGGGGTATCTAGTATAGAGAGGAGGGTAGATATATTAATATATCTAGAGGAGGCCTTTATAGAGTTTAGGGCGGCGCGGTAGACGTAGTTATTCGACCGGTATCTACTCCCTCTATACCGGAAGTAGAGTCCTCGCTCCCGTCTCGAATCGAGCTCTGCTTTAGTAACCTACTTAGCGCGGGTAGGGGCCTTAGAGGAGCTAATAGGGTTAGGCTACTATCGCGATAAGTTTATAGCGGAGTACTATCCGCTTATTTAAACCTAGGTAGTAGTTATTACGGTATTAACCGGCTCCGTCTAGGGCCTAGTATTAGGGCGAAAGTTAGTTATTCCGCTAGGGCTAGCGTACGACCTAACCGTACCGGGCTCTAAGGACTTTAGCCTAGAGAGCTATATTTAGTTCTTAGTAGCAAACTAGGAGGTATTCTTATAATTAGCTATAATACGTCCGACCTCTATATAGAAACTAGCGTACTACGGTATATACTATATAGGGACCGTACTTATAGCGACCTAGTTAGAAAATATTTTCTTTAGATATATAATCTTTACTATATTATCCTAGTAGGTCCTATCTAATACGTATAGAAGTTTATCGAAAACTAGCTAGTATTCGTACTATAGTTAGCTGTCCTAGTACCTTAACCTTATAAGATTTTCTAAAGCCTTCGTTTTTTCTATAGAGTCCGCGAAGGTAGCCTTAAGTACTATAAAGAACTCCTTAGGGTCCCGGCTTTCTAAGGCGCCGCCTACTATCTAAAAGCTACGCAATCTTACGCGCTTATCGTATAGGAGGTAGTTATTGATATAGTCCTAGTAGTAGGGGGCGGAGAGCGCTAGTTTAAGGTTGGAGCGTATTTAGTAGGAGCTCTATAGCCGAATAAGAAAGTCGCGGAAAGTAGCTACGGTACTATCCTATATAGGAGGCTTTTATTCCCGAGGACCTATAGTATCTAGTCTATCGTAGGCGGGCGCCGCGGTCTTATAGGAGGCGAACGCTTAAAGGGTATTAACTAGTTTACGTAGTTTTTTATCCTAGCTCCTCTAGTTATTAAAAGCTATCTCTACCGCGTTTAGCTTATTCTCCGTAATTCTTTAGGTAGCGACTAGTTATTAGATTGTAGAGATATATTAGGTAGGGAGTAGCTAGATAGAAGGTCCGCTACCGTTCTATCTTATACCTATAGAGCCGGGGAGCGAGGGAAAACCCTTATCGTCTAGGTTATTTATAGTAGAGGGAGTTACTTCGTAAGTAGAAAATTAAGTTAACTTAATATTACGGGGTAACCCTATATATATAAGGATCAAGGTAGTAGATAAAGCTAAGTTAACTAAAGTATAAAGTAGGAGAAGGGATTAGGCTAGCTATATAGTCTTATAGTCCGCGTACTATCTACCGGTCTCTACTATAGCCTATATATCCTATAAGCCTCGAGCCCTAACCTTTCTAAGGGTACTAGCCCCTAATACGGAATTATACGCGTAATCTTAGGCCTATATACTCTAAGTATAGCGGTAGTCTAGGCGTTAGTAGACTATAAATCCCTAGCTATACCTACTTTAACTTTTAATCTCTAAATACTTTTTTATCTTTCCTACCTTCCTTACTAAATTTTAGTAAGGAAGGTAGGAAATCCGAGCTTATATTTATATAGCTAATATAATAGTAGGTAAGCCTAGTCTTCTTATAGATAAGTAGGTCTTGTATACTAAATATTAGCTATTACTCTCTAATACCTTATATACGTAGTAGTTCTACGGTCGTATAAAATCTAGACGGTCTAACCGCCTAGATTATAGTAGGATCTACTAATACTATAACTATATATAGATTAAGTTAAATAGCTATAATATAATATAGTCGTATATAATTTAGGTAGTCTAACCGCCTAGATTATAGTAGGATCTACTATTACTATAATTATATATAGATTAAGCTATAGATTAAGTTAAATAGCTATAATATAATATAGTCGTACGTAATCTAGGCGGTCTAACCGCCTAGATTATAGTAGAGTCTACTAATACCTTATTTGCGTATAGATTAAGCTAAATAGCTATATTTGTACGTAGATTTACTACTATAGCATTAGACTTTGAGGTTATAGATTAGGGTTAGGGTTAGGGTTAGGGTTAGGGTTAGGGTTAGGGTTACGACTTGAGCGCCTGTAGAATAGGGGATCCCCCCCTAAATTCTAGGCGGGGATAGAAATAAAATAAGTTGGGGGCAGATTTAAGAGGTTTGGGGGTAGATTTAGTATCCGCCTTCATTTATTCATTTATTTATTTATTCATTTATTCATTCATTTATTCATCCATTCATTCCATAGTAAAAACTCACCGAACATCACCAAGTCCTAATGAATATCGTAAAATTCAGCAGCGATGTGTCTACAAAATACCAAAAAGGTTTTACGATACTTATATCAATGTTCACGAGTTTTTCGAAACGCGGATACTGTCATCCCTAAGCCTACTCACTCCATGACGACAACGCTTTGCTCAGCCCGATGAAATTGGGATTGCAATAAAAGAGTACAAGACAAGCGTTGACGTAAAGAATGAATAAGGGGATGGGTCTTCACACCGACCGGGAAGTTGGAAGAATGAGGACAGCCGCGAGTGAAGTCGCTGGTCTGAAATGAAACAAGGGGATCATTGTAGGGACTGTCAACGACCTGGAAAGAAATACACGACGAACATCAGGTGAGGGCGAGGATAGAGAAGGATTATATCGTAGGATAGTATGCGACACACCCATAGTCAAGGATCTCCAGACTTCCTACACTCCAAGCGCCTTGCGTGCATCATGTCCTCCAATGTCACCGCCTCGTGATTTTGGAATAGTATTCGTGGTCTTCGTGATTAGGTTGACTAGCAAAATTCAAAGCAAAGGCAAACATTCACAGCATCCAACCATTACCGAAATGGCCTCCCTCTTGTTGGCAAGCCGTTTTGACGGCGTATGGTGTGGTCGTTCGTGTAAAAGTATAGCTACATGTGTCATCAGTAAAGCGGCAAATGCCCAAAATAGTTTGGCTTACGTGTGGGCGTCCGTGATGGTGGTCACAGCAGTAGTATACGTAAAAATCAGTCTCGTCCTGACAGGCGTAGGAAGAGTGGTCGTAGCACTGAGAGTACCAGCCTTGATAGTAGATGGCGCGAGAGTCGTGTAAACTGTCTGCGAAACAATCTCTGAAGCAGTGTCTGTGACAATTGAGCCATAAACCGTTGATGTGACATTGACAGCTGGACTAGCCGAAACTGTAATCGTCGGTGCATCTGGGGCACGCTTGAAGACACGAGGAGCACGCTTGGCCAATGGATCGAAGGCAATGCCTGACTTCTTGTTGTGCTTGTTTTTCATGGCGGCGGGCATGAAGTTGCGTGGTTGATAAGTCATGGTTGGATCAGGATATGCAGGTCGTGGTGGGACGGTGCAAGAAGCTGTGGCGGTCGAGTATACCAATGCAGCGGTATGGGTGTAGCGAGTTCGACTCCATGTGACCGTCTTCGTGATCGTCGTTGTCGTTGGTCTTGGACGGATAGTCTGAGTGATGTTTGCTGTGATAGCTGGCTCAGAGTAAGTAGTCGTGGCGTTGACTATGCTAGTCACGATTTGTGTCGAAGTCGAGGTTACAGTCGTGTGAGGGAACTGTGTGATGTTGAAAGTGACGGTCGGCGTGACTGTCACGGTTTCCTGGGGGCCTACGCTGAGCTGGAAGTCTCTTTCGTAAGAGAATGGATTCCCATCGCCATTATTGCCAAAAAGAAGTATGGAGTAGCTGCCGCTATATAATTGATTTTTGTTGACAGGACTGTCCTTGTTAGTAATGGCTCTGAAATCGATCGAAAAAATAATCCATACCATGTTGTAATGATGTTGGTATCGCTTGGTGTCGTTGGAACCGTCGAGCAGGTCAGTTCATCACCACTAGGTGGAACAAACCAGATATCAGCATAGCCTGCATTGCATCCTAATGATTTTGTTAGAATCGGCCTGCAGCTGAGATTGCTGACACCTGCCTTCGAATTGAGAGACCGCTGTGAATTGCTCTGTGGAGTTCTGATTTATGAAATAGCTGCCTCCATCCTGGAAGTCGATGCCGAACGTCACGCAAGTCGAATTCGGATCTCTCTGCTGTATGACTTGATTCAGAACGCTGGCAGAGACAGAAGAAACGAATGTTGCCAATCCGAACAGCTTCGGTGACCTGGAAAAATGCATTTTGACGAGGTGAAGAACGAGTGGAATGGAACTGGACAAAAGTAACGAGAAGATCTATCAGTTCGGCATGGACACAGAAACGAGCAGGATGATAAGATTATGGCCCTGAAGGAGCATTCAACCACGCTGCGCATAAAGACAGGAGACTAACACCATCGTGCCTGCTCTTGCTTCCGCAGTAGCACCTCAGGTCCCATTACTAGCTTGACGTGCCGTTGACAGGCTGCACAGGATTGGCGAAGCCATGCTGTGCTCTTCAGGTACCATGGAGACTGAGCCGTTGACAATGAACGGCGAGATGCACAAGTTGTGTGTTGCTGTCATGGGGAGAGTGCATATGCCAGGATCCCACCGTCAAATTGCTCCACCAAGTATGCTGGGTGATGGCTCAAATCGGTCGGGAATGCCTGAGAGATCGTAGTGATGTAGGTGGGTAAGATATCGCGTCACGCCGAGTGGCAAAGGAGTAAGTGGTTGAAACGTAGAAATGTTGTTGGAGGTTGTTGATCCGCGTGGCGAGAGGCACATCAGTAATGGCCCAAAGTTAGTGGCTACATTAGCGGCACCCCGCTAGAACTACTGGCATTCGCTTGCGGCCAGCTCCCGTCATGCCGTCGACGTCCACTCAACAACAACTGACCACAGCCACAGCCACCTCTTCCCGTCCATGACCGACATCAAGCTTCCGCAATAACGGCTGTCTAATCTCTCACCAAGCTCATGCCCGGGAACTGGGGAGCTCTTCTGCAGCACCGGCGGTAACTCTAAACAACTAAAAATACGACGCAGCTTCTCCTGAAGGATAGCCACTGCAAGAATCCAACCTGGTCGTGTGGCTTGCAAGCATGCCAGAAGTATCTATCGCTGTCGATTCTCTATGGAGAGGTACCATCAGTCACCTGCTATTCTATCAAATCGACGATTGGCCATTTCGTTGCTGCTCCACAGCAGAGCTCCTTATGGTCGCATTTCCGAGTATGCTTGCGGCCAAGTTTTCCCAACAGCTTACCCTGCCATGCCGTCAGATCTATCGCTTTGCCGAATACCCCGAGTTACACGGGTGTACACCTAGCAAGCTGCTAGGGGTGCTGCCGCGACTGCATGGCTCAATCCTACCCTGCTTTCTTGACACGGCTCGGAGTGGAATACGGCTTTGTGCCGCAAAGCAGGTCTGGTTGCGGTATTGTGGCATGATCCCTACGAGTCGTTGGAGATTTGTGATTCCGTCGGCACATGATGGAAGCGAGGAATGTGCTCAACTTCGAGGCAGCAGAATGTGGTGATTGCCGTTGGTCTCAGTGGAACTGGCGCATCTAAGGACTTCTTGATCGAGGAATGATGACTTTACCTTTAGATTTTGGCTCTATCTTTGGAAGATTGGTTTTGTAACCTCCGTAGCGACTACTCTAAGGAAAGAATTAGCTAGAACTGTCATGACTTCGATTTCAAACGGATACATATATCATCTTAGTTATACCTCGAGGGGATAGTGGGCTGATAAAGCCAGCGTGGTAGTAGTATCGGGAAAAGTCGGTGTCCTCCAGCCAGATCCAAGTAAATCAGTACTACAAAGACGTGAGGGCGCTTTCAAGCTATCCAAGGTAACACTTTCCGCCTTCTCAAATCCGTAGCACGTGCCAGAAAAGTCATAGTACCGCAGTAAATAAACAGAAACGAGGCCGAAAAGTTTCTTCTGCACATTATCAAAAAAGTTGCCGATGGAAAGAAAGTCTACAATAACATCCCAACTTCCGTCCCTACTATCATCATCATCAATCAATCAATCAATCAATCAAACAAGCAATCAATCAATCGATCAATCGATTAATCAATCAATCCCACAATCTATTCGGAATTCCCGACGAATACGTATACAAACCTCTCACCAAAAATATCAACGTGTCACCACGGGAAACGCATCAAACCCCTGGCTTCCCAGATCCAGACAACCCGCCACCACCCGACCACCATCGGCACAAGCCTTTCTAGAAATGAAGAATATCGATCGAAAGTATAGCAAGGACCAAGGACACCCCATCTATTATAGACCATCGGGATTCAGCCCAAGGCAAGGCTGAATAATATATCTCCACAGTAAAGTTCCATAGGTAAGTAGGCAACGAGTGAAACTTCAATATAGTAACAGGACAATAATTGCCGACCGCAATAACGACGAAGAAGAACTTTACAAAAAAGTACCGTAATCTAGCACCATCCATCCCATTTTGTAAAATAACCTCTCTCATAAATGCCAAAGCAATCCTGAGAAAGCAATCCTGAGCGTGCCCAAAATTATGGTATCGTCGAGTCCGCTCGCATCAACGCCACCGAAAAGCGATCTATACTGTCCAAGATCCCCAAAAGGCCATCTGCGCTCACGCGCAATCTGGGTATATGCCGTCGTCGCTATATATATGCCATAAAAAAATTCGAACCAAGGCCCCCCAACTCTAACCTAATTTGGTGGACTGGTCCATAACTTGCTGAGCCATCCACCAACACCAAGAGGACCTGCCGCACCATTCGCCCATTCCTGCCAGTCCTTGCCTTCCACGAATGCGGTGACGTCGTCGGCCGTAAACCGTGTGTCGATGCTGTTAAGCCATTCCGCGGCTTGCTCAGCACTCAGCGGTGGGGCAGTGGTTGGTGAAGCGTGCATTTGTTGTTGCAGATTCACATGAGCCTGTAACGTTGACTCTGGGGCTTGTTGTGGTGGATGGGGAGGAAATCGGCCGGGGCCAAACGCAAGAGGCGAATGAAGGAGCGGCGAAGCAAGACTCGATCCCACGCGCTGATGATAATTCGCGTGATTAGTATTGGATGTCAGCGCACTTGACGTTCCTGGCATCGGCGTCGAATAGTATCCAGAATGGGCTCCATTTGAGGTGTTGGTTTCCGGTGCTGATTGCGGCCCAGGACCGAAACTGTTGATGGCGTTCCACCTATCCTGTCGCACGGGGCCAGACTCTGGAGTCCTCTCTTTACGTCCGTAGCCCTCACTTTTCACTCCAGTGCTTGCAGCGTCAGAACTGCCAGCATGGCCACTTTCTGCAGTATCAGGCGCGTCTATCATTTCCTGATCTTCATCCTCGAGGGTGCCGAACTCTTTCAAAGCATTCTCAATAATCTTCGATTCTTCTTTTGCGCCGCCAGAAACGCTTTCACGCAAATTGGCCGGAATGTTGAACTCATGCATTGTCCGTGCTTCCAACAGGACTCTAGAATGACGCTGGAAGTCTTTCTTTATTCGAATGAAGTACCGGTGCACTCGGCTGATGGTCCTGAACCAGCCATCCGCCATCCGTAGTCGTTTGCGCATTGTGCCGATTAATCGAAGAGCTTGGCGGGAAGCAATGGCGCCCGAGTCGTCACCTGAGGTTCGGTGAGTTTCTTTCGGGCTAGCGCGGACAATTCTCTTACTCATGAATCCGCTGGGGTCCATCCAAGGGAAGTTGATTGCATATACGCCTGTGTTGCGTCAGTGAGACACTTGCTGATGTTCAGCTACGGTTGATTGTGCTTACCAGTGAGGGCGACACTATAGATAGCGAAGCCAACTATAGGTGTTTCAGGCAGCACATGCCATTCGTAGCATGTTTGAACCATATCGATCAGATTGCGTGCAGACCTGAAAAGTTCCTTGGCACTTTCCTCCCAGAAACCATACGGGGCATTGGTCTCGGTTGTGGGAAAAAGGGGTGGATCGAGCGGGCCTTGCGGTCTCGTACAGCGTAGTGGCACGAAGGGAATGTACTCTCGATGTAGCATTACCTTGCAGAGCAGAAGCACGGCGTGTAAGAGAGTGTACGGGGTCGATGTTCGTGATGCAATATGAGCTTGCACATTGGCGTTACTGAGTGCGAGGTCGCGAGGCAGACCGTTGATGAAGTTGGAGACGCGGCTGTTCAGAACAGACCATTGCGATTGGGGTTCCCATGGCGCATATCGCTCTCTTCTGATAACGTTAGCGGTACGAGGGCGATAGCTTGGGAAGGTAGCCTACCTTCTGCCTCCACCACAGGACCACCGCACTACACTACCGTAAAGATCAATTGCCTTAATGTATCGGCTCACAATGCCCTCACTTGCGCCAAGCTCCCAACGGCCGTGTTGTTCCTCTTCATCCCCTTGGGCATCGCTGTGGGCGTGATTGTGACGCGGCGTTGAGGCAGAGTCTCCGTTTGAGCCTCCATGCATGGACGATGATTTTCGAGCGTGTCCAGAGGTGTTTTTGTGGTCTGCCAAGTCTTCCGGTTCCTCCGATAGTAGGGCCGTCCTTACCCTTTCACCGAATAGGAAAGACCTCTCGCTGCTGGGAAGCTGTAGCCTGACGTCTCGAACGTTGAGCATTTGCGGTCGGTACTTGCCGCTACTCATATATCGATCCATGATGTAACAGCTCCAGAAAGTTCGTCGCCTTGTCTCTTGCTCCACGAAGTCTTCTTGCGGTGCTGCGAAGGATTGCAGCGCCAGTGCTGAAGTCCGAGAATTCGGCTGATCATCCAGGTCTAGTTGGTATTGAAGACCAAGGACCTGCGCATACCGTACGGAAACGCCCAGAGAGACCCAAGCCTTCACACCTTGACAATTGCCCCAGTCATGCAGAGCCAGCATGCATAGAGCTTGAATGCGGGCGCCATCCGGGAGGCCTAATCCGTCCCCAGAGTTGCCAGCTAATCTCGCTTTTGCAGCAGCAGCATAGTACTGTGGGGCGATGAGTGGATTGCTAGGTCTGTTTGCAGATGGTGGAGAATGATGAGCGACCAACTTCTCATGAAATCGAGCTGTTAGAGCCAGAAATCCCAAGAGCAAGATAGGGGCAGCTGGTGGTAGTGAGCTCTGGACAGTCCGAGGTGAGCTGAAGTCGGCCGACTGATGCTGGGCTTGTTGTTGCATCTGTCGCAGTGGCTTTAAAAATGTTGGCGTGTGTATAAATGGCAGATCTGTCGAATAATGTAATTGCCAAATGTCAAACTGGAAATGGTCAGCGTGTTGATCCTCATACGAATCAACTGGGGAAAAGTACCAGTTCGATCCAGACCTGAGGAGTCAAAATGTTCGGATCTAATGCGTCCACCAAAGCTCTCATACTCTCCTTCGTGGAAACATTATTTGGAGCAGACTGGATTTTCTTCGGGCGTTGTCTCTTCGGCGTCTGTCATTGCCATTAGCCCATTCCGATTCAGGGTTCGAACAACATGATGCTCGAAGCGAGCCCGATCATTTGCACGTGAGTTTTACTCTTGTCACAAATTTTCAGTCTCCCCAAGACCAGATTTATACTTACATCGCTCTGGAGGAATCCCTCGCCGGCATATTTGACTTCGCCACCATCCACGAACCGCTTTGCTCCATGACCACCACTGCTATTGGGGACTGGGTACGTGCACTCTCTCCCCGTAGTTTCGCAAGCACGACACTGAGTTCCTACTCCGCTATTCACGCATTTGACTTTGGAACGTCTGCAACGGGCACAGGCAATCGACGACCGCATCCTAGGCGGCTGGTCCGCGGCCCGTCGCGGACCAGCCTCTGACTTTGCGCCCTCGGTAGGGGCAGCAGGCAGGATTCTGGCAGCAGGATTGGGAATGAATCGATGGTTGGAATTTGGAGAGTATCCGGGGCGCTCACTGTGATGTGCCGCGCTTGGTAACGAGTATGTGGTACCAACGGAGGAATTTAATGATGGGACTGAGCTGAGGATGGAAGCGATTGGTACTGAGGAGGTTATTGTGGCGGTATTGAACTTGGATGGCTACAAGTTTTGGGGAAGGCTTGCCCTTGCACAACGAGCGGCGGCTGGACTGGTGAAGGTTGTAGTTGGATATGGGAGGAGTGAAGTTTGGTATGTG
This sequence comes from Venturia aucupariae, assembly GCA_003693225.1. Lineage (NCBI taxonomy): Eukaryota > Fungi > Ascomycota > Dothideomycetes > Venturiales > Venturiaceae > Venturia > Venturia aucupariae. The sequence continues at coordinate 28,386 of QWZN01000127.1, read as the reverse complement.
GCTGGTGCAGCAACAAGTAGTGGTAGAATATTATCGGAAGCAGGACACGCGAGTTGGGTGGAGCCGACGAAGCCGTGGCGGTCTCAATTTGCGGAGAAGAGGGGATCTGGTATGTGCTTCCAAATATGCCAGGCCTGTGTCTGTCAAGATATTATTGTCGAGGAGATCCTGTCGAGAGAGAGGATCCCTGGCGGTAGCGATGGAGGCAGGTGGATGAGATGGTGAGCAGACGAGAGGGAGAAGCCACCGGAATGTCGGGCCTCTTTAGCAGTTAATTAGAAGAACTATGGGGACAGCCGAGCGCAACGCTGACGCTCCCAAGCCGAGCAATCCGACAGACGGGAAGAGCTTGTCTGTGGGTGCTCCTATTCGCTTCTTGGAGTCGAGAGGGTATACGCTTAATTGAAGGGCAACTTGAAGACATGAGAGGTTGTGCAACGTGCACGCTTGGATACGAGCTGGATACAGTCGATCGTATTTGTTTGCAGATGCAAGTTGTAGTAGTAGTAGTGCTTGATATTGTTCTTGTTCTTGGCTTGACCCGACCCGACTCGACTCAGGAGGGGTGGCAGGAAGTGAAAGCGGCTGCGGCTTATCAGGTGGCACACCCGTGTTGAATCGCCACGACTTGCCCCCTTTACTGTGTACAGTACCTAACACAGTACGGGCGGGCCGAATGTATTCCTGCCTGTCCCCATGTAGCGTCCGTCCCTCGCTACCTACTTTGAACTGGATCCCTCCCGAGAGCCATGCCATGTTCACATTCACATCCACGTTCACGTCAATATTCCTTCGGGAAGAGAAGGCTGAAATGCATACGTGGCCAAGCTTCCACCATCTGGGGCCTTCAAACCTGCCATCCACGATCATCGTTGATGCTTCGGAAATAATCAGACTCAGGATCAGCATCAGCATCAGAATCAAATGCAGAGCGCACAAAGTTCAAGTCCACGTCCAAGCCCAGTCGGCAGACAGGCTGCTTCGTTCCTTGTCCTTGCCGTTGGTTGGCAAGGCCTCTTGGAGGTGCCGTATCCGCAAGCCGCAAGCCGCATTCTTCAAGCCATTGGATAATGTGATCCGGGTCTGACCCTCGTCGTCCATCGTGACGTCCAGCAAGTGGCGGCGGCTCACCAACGGACTCAACAATGGTCGGTTGCGTTGGCCGGAGTCCGTCGAGACCAAGAAGATTCACGGCCTTGGCACATGACCATCTTCCAAGGGACGGAGCATCTAAAATGCTTGGTAATAATAATAGGTTTACGGAGTAGCATGGAGTGGCATGGTATATCGATCGGAGCAGTCTCCAGCTCCGCCGCTGCTGCTGCTGCTGCTAAGAATTGATTTTTCTTTGACCTGTCTGCACGGAACGGAGCGAGGACATGTCTCATCATCTCATGTATCCCATCCGTGAAGCACCCCGACCCCGACCCCGACGCCAACGCGAACGCCGACCTCGACGCACATTCTAGAACTACCACCACTGAGAAGCGCCTTCCTTTTCCTTGATGCTCCAAGCCTTCAACCACCATCCACGGCTTGCAGTAATAGTCGTCGTACTCCGTGCTGTACATAGATAGTAGCAGTCGACAGGCATATTTGAAGACCTGCAGGGCTCGTTTGATCAGAGCGATCTGCCTGTCCCGCTCCAGCAGTTGCTCCGACGTGAGGGCGAATTGCCTTGCGTGCAGCGGTCCGGGGTCGCTGTGCTGACGAGTCTGCCAATCTAAACGTCGACTGTGTGCTGTGTAGTTCTCGGGATGCCGTTCCTCCCGATCGCCCACTCGGTCCTCGAGTCATGCTCTTTGCTCAGAATAGGCGAAACAGTGGTCCTCAGCAGAGGTCGAGATATCTCCGAGGCTGAGCTGCGTGCCGCCAGATCTAGCTGGGCGAAAGTACCGAGTGCAGGCTAGTCCGCGATCCTGGGGATATGTACTGCTATTACCTGGTATGGTATCCGTAGGTAGGTACGTGCTGTGTATGGTACAAGTAGTACATCTGATCCTGATCCACCACTACACCTCCAGCAGCAGATCTGCCACGGGATCACCAGCGTTAACCGTTTTGGATGCTCAGCCGGACAGGATCCACGTCCCGCTTCCATCCCAGATCCTGCCAGTAGTAGTCAGCCAGTGCCAGTGCCAGTGCCTTTGTTGTTCCAAACACAGACAAGTCCTGCAAGGGATGGCCTCGTCTTCTTCGGCACGAAGTCCGCACCACCACTCCTGACAGCGCAGCCTCTTCTTCTCGGCCTTCTTCTTTCAAGCTCTCGTCCACTTGTGTTGGGTAAGTACATGTTAGTACAGCGCGGCGGACATATAACCTCACACTGCACCACTTGCCGTACCGACACCTGTCTGCTGGAAGGTTCTGCTTGTTCCTGTCACCCCGAGGACACGCCACTTAACGACGGGCGTTTGTTGAGACAGTTGCCAGCAATATACCCATGACCTTCTCGAAGCCGAAGCCGTCCACAACCACAAGATCATCGTTCCGCCTCATCTACACAGTATGAAGCATCCCCACTCGATGGTGGACCCTTTCACGCTGATTTTCACCGTCTACGGATGGTACTATGTACTCGGTCATCACCATATTAGTATTATTGATGCGTCCATTGTGTCGGTCGTGGAGTGACAAACCACATGCCCCCGATCCCTCACCCGCAAGACAAGTCCGCGCGGCCACCAACCCCATCATCCTTCACAGAGCTGACCGAATGCTGAATGGCCAAAAGTGCGCCATTCTTCCCCCCCCCGGACCACATGTCAGGTACACTGCAGTAAATAACCGTACACTGGCTGTCTCAGACTTCCCGTCGTGTTCTGAAACGCGTTCAAGATCGGGAACATCGGCAATGCGCCTGAATACTGGTGCAATGGAGTGCTGTGTGACCTCAGCCGAACCGACCATCACGCCCACCTCCACCCGAAACTCGACCTTGCACATACACTTTTCTTCGCTGGGTTCTCAATAGTAAAATAGTTACCTTGAGGCTCCAGCCCACAACGGCTCTGTCCCCACTGTCGACTCCGCTCGAGACCCGAGAAAAACGCGATGCGTGCTTGCGTGCCGTGCCCCACGGAGAAAGTCCGAGGACAAGTACAACGCACTGTTGATACACCATGGTTGACCGGGAAGAATGCAGTCAGCACTCACCAGGAAAGCCTTTCCTTCTCACAGCGGATCTGTTCTAGAACAGCACCGACACGAGACATTTTGCGACATGCTTCTGCCAACCGAGTGTGAACAAACAGCACAGATGCTCGTAATCGGCTTTCTGATCAATTCCAACAGCTCAAGTCTTGATAATCCGGGAAGTCCGGATCGATTATTTCTGACCCAATTCCATCGCCAATTGTCTTGCCTATCCGCGGCGGCAAGCCTCATGGCGCGTCAAAAATTACGGTTGATCGCTCAACCCCGACTGGCTGTCCTTGACTTAAATTTCATGTCAAGCCGCGAGCACAGATGTCAGGACAGGTGACACGATTAGCGCGCCTCTCAACTACCGAAAGCCAAGGCGCCCAGTGCCAAGACTAGATTTTCATCTACTCTTATGGCAGTCAAGAGATTGTTTAAGCATCAGTTTGAGCAACCGTGTGCTTGTGTTCTTGGTTTTGGTCAATTCACAACAACCTTCGGAGTCCGCGCAACGTACGACTATGACGCCGATGTACTTCCACCCCCGCAATTTCGTCCTGGTGGCGAGTGAAGCACTGTGGTACAGGTCTGATCTCACATTTGATCTGATCTAGATCTCAGATCCCAAACCCAGTGGATCCCAGCAGCAAGCACGAGATGGTTCTCGGTAAGGCTTGACAGAGTAAATAATCGACGTTCAATCTCACCTCCATAACAGCCCTGTCGACATCTTGAGACAACATCAATTTCGTCACCCTGTATACAATACAAACCGCTCATAACGTTTGGGATCCTCGGGAAAATGTACAGGGAGATGAATGGCTTTCTCAAGAGATCATTCTGTGAATAATGCAACACGATCAAGATCACCACTTCTATTTTTCCAAGCTGCTGATCCCTGAACACAGACGAAAATCAGCAGTGTACTACTGCTGTGGTAATAGCCAGCAGTGCAGAGCCCGATAATTGACGCCATCATTTATCCTAGCAGAGCGGTTCGTCATTTGGAACATCGCATCCCAACAACATGCGACATTGCGAATTCTTGTACGGACCCGTCGTTGAAGAGGTACGGTCTCAGCCCTGGATAGAACAGAAATCTGTACCGGCTTACCTTTATTGGCAACTCGACTTCAAATCACCAACTGCACAGACGATCTTGACGGATTGAACACCCGAAACCCGACATTCAACATCCCGCGCGAAAGCAACAGGCACGTATTCAAATTTGCCATCTCACCAAGGCTCGGAAACTGGACAAAGGAAAGTCTCACTTTGCCTCACCAAGAAAAGACGCCACAACAGAGGGATTGCTGATCCTTCTAGAACCCTTCTCTCTCTTCCCGACTGTCTTTGACGCTAGGACCAACATGAAACTGGGTCGGAAGGGGAGATGCTAGCTTGAGTTAGGAATTGAGATGTTTTCTCCAAGCCTAGGACTCATCATTTCTACTATGCCTAGTAACCAAGGACACCTAAGCGTTTCGGTTATCGCTCTCTGTGTCTGGACGTACGGCTTGCGGCAGCCGGAAAGCTGAGGTCCCTGTTCTCCGTGTACGGAACCCGAGAAGAACGAGATGTTCGGTTTCACTCACTTCCATCTCGGCATCTCTTTTCTTCGACACTCGTATCGAGCCTCTTCATTTTTTTGCGCCGTTGAGCAACCCACCCTTTTCTCCCAAAGCTTCGGCCGTGGCGATAGGAGGTGGTGAAAATGTGCTATGTGCGGCGTTTCTTCCATCTTTCCTTATCCATGGTTATATTTTGTACTGACAAGCAAACGAGCACCACAATACACACTACCGTAAAAATTGGTTCAATTGGCTAGTGCCTCGCTCTCGTAAAGCCCTCGTAATCGCATATTAGTAACGCCCGCAATAGAAATCACTAGCTTACTAATAGCTTGGCTCTCACTAATATACGACTACGAGGTCAAGTAATCTATTTACTAATGGCTTGGCCTATCAAATTTACGATTACGAGGGCTTTACGAGAGCGAGGCACTAGCCAATTGAACCAATTTTTACGGTAAACAATCCCTCGGTGTGTGAAAGACTATCACCGTTTAAGCCACAGCGTACACTTTCTACACTCGGGACCTCGTCATCTAGCATAGGAAGTCTATGAGAGTAGATCCGTTGTATCTTACAATCCCGCTGCCTGGACTCATCGAAGATATTTCCATCCGTTCATATCAACGAGACGGAAAGGGCCTCCGGAAAAGTCTTGCGGTCGATCATCGAAATCGATAATAAATAAGTTTTTTGATTCAGTCAAGGCAATTTTGTCTCTTTGCGAAAGTATATCATTGATTTTCCTAATCCCTTTTCTTTTGTTTTCCTTGCTCTTCCCATTGTCATCCCGGTATGGTTCATCGCGTTGATCTTACTCTTTCAGTTTTAAGGTACGATAAGAGCCTTTCAAACCGGCCATGGAACAGAAGCCATTTCTCAATTAAGCAGTACAATGCCTTTGTTTCCAACATCGAACATCAAGTCTTTCACATCGACATCAACATCGATATCGAATCGGCTCTTAGCGATCCAAAGTCCCTTCCTTTATCAGACGTCTAGCGACATCGAGTTTAATTCTAGCATACCCTTTTGAAGTATTTTTTTTATTTTTTTCGAAAGGGAGGGGGAGGAAGGGGGGATCATATCGTTCGTTCGTTGAAGCGGGCAGGGATTTTTTTACCTCCCTTCCTTCTACACCGAATAATATGTTCATTCCTAGAGGACACTACCTATCGATATATACTACACAGCTACGCTAGGACATTTTCCCAGGAAAATCTTTTTTTAGCAAAATTTCATATCAATGACTATTAATTTTTGAAATTTAGTCGTCAGTTTGTGGCATTGCCTATGGTTTTTGCGATGGAGATGGTTGCGGGGTGATGGTTGCAGGATGATGGTTGTAGGATGATGGATCAGGGATACGTGGGGTGTTGGCGTGTTTGTTTATTTCTTTCTTTCTTTGTATATACTTTTTTTCTTGGATTTTGGTGGGGGGTTTGCTGGTTGGGGAGGGAATATACTAGTAACTAGTATATGGGTCTGCCCTCTTTGGATGATGTTTATGGATAGCTTAGTTTTTGGGGCTTGAGGATTTTGGTGGGCTGGAGGTTGGTATTGACGACTATGAAATGTCGTATCGCTTTCTTTTAAGAACTGGTATACCATATAGTTGATTTTGCATCTTATCAAATCATAGGAATAAGGTTAGATGGACGATATTTGATGCTAACAGTGCTTAAGAACGATCTGCCTTTATTGACCTCGCGTCTTCCTAAGATGTAGATGTGGTTGTGGTATAGTATTATATATATCTATCAAATTCAACACTATGACTTTCAACATATCAGCTTAGGTCTAGCCTCACCAAAACTTGGAAACTAGAATATCGTCTGGTCAGGCTCTCAAGAAGCTGTGCTAGAAATTCATAAATAGTAGCATGCTTTCCAAAGCCAGTCCAAAAAAGAGAAAGCTGTGAACAGGATATCCAACGCTGGGGTGGGACGACTTCCAAAAGCAGTGGCGAAGTTCTCGTGATGCATCAATGCTGATGTCGAGCCCCGCTCTGCCTGGTCCTCTTGCAGTTCCATGCTCATCCGCAATGGTGGAAAATTCTCGGAGGCTCGAGCTCTACAGTATCGCCACAGTAGTAAGCACGTTCGATTGAAGTGTAGGATACACGGACGACACAGTGGAAGCGATCCATGGAAGGCTTCATAGAAGCATTTCAAGCTTGTGACGATAACTCGGACCATATGTTTAGAGAAGGGTTAGGTATGATCAGCAACCATCGATTCTCGCGCACGTCGCGGTAATTGGATGTTGAGGCCGCCGCCTTGAGAGTTCGCTGCTTGGCTTGGTCCGCATGTTGAACACTACGAGAATGACTCGGGGAGCTATGCAGCCCAGCCATTAATAAGCAGCACCAGAGGCCGATATTGGTAGCATTCAAAGGCATAGAGGAACCTGAAATGGTTGTCCTTGGGTGGTACTTCTAACGTGATCAAAAACTCTACCTTACCCTTTCTTATTCAGCTCCGGCTTGTTTTGGTCTCTGCACTGGAGTGACCTTGGCAATCAGGCCCCGCCAGCTTCCAAAACACAAGCATCTCAACCTCGTCCTCTGAATCCCAAATATCAAAGACTTCAGTTTGCCTCTGACACCCGGATCCTCGGCCGCCCGGATCATGAGCTACTGAGGCCGACTTGCCTACTCCTAGGGGCCAATATTTGGTGCATTAGACACTGAGGCTTAGCAACCTACATTGTTCCCACCTACACACTACCGTGACGTTAGGCCGGATACCACCCAGCTCCTTCAGGCATAAACATAAACCCCGACCGACCTGAGCCCTCACAGCCAAGGATTCCTCTCTCCGCACAAACAAACACGTCTCGGAGAATACAAAATACCCGTTCCAGTCGCGGCCGTGAAGAGAAACCTCCCCGCCATCGCCCGCAACAGCTTCGTCACCACACGACAATACCGAACTTGGTGTGGCTGCACGGAGATCCTGCCTACCACTTTGCATACTTCACATCGTGACCCTTGGCCCAGTTCGCGTCAAATTGTCGCGACCGACCTCGATCCCTCCACTTAGACCTCACATGTGAGCCATCGTCATCATGAATGAAGACGATGTCGCGAGGGACATCCACCGGAAGATTGAGCGGGAAAAGGCTCTTATCACCGCCGCGAATGCTATGCGCCAATCCACCAACAACCCTGCTGTGGTATCGGGACTCGACACCAAGATTCGAGATGGCAGGCGTAATATCGAATACCTGGAAAGCCGCCTGAATGAGCTGGAAATGAAGAGGGTGAACGCCGGCATGGAGGGCATGAATGTTGATTCTGGAAATGGTGGGTATGGACAGCCAGGCTATTCAGGACAGTATGGTGGTCCTGGGGATGTTGGGCATCAGCGACCACCAAACCCACAGTTCGCTCAGGGTGGAACAAACGCGCGAGCACGAACTCCTAAGCCGAACTACAGCAAGCTAGGTATGGTAGAAGCAGAGGGTCCGATTTGTCATTCTACACTTGCTCACATGAAGTACAGATCTAATCAAGTGGGATACGCCACATCTCGGACCTCGCATCCAGCTTATGCTGTCACAATTGGAATTCAAACTCAGTGTAGAAAAGCAGTATAAAGATGGCATTGAGAAGATGGTTAGGCTATACCAGATTGAAGGCGATCGTAAGAGCAAGGCAGATGCTGAAGCACGAAGGATTGAGAGCAACCAGAAAATACAGCTGCTCAAGCAGTCCCTGAGGCGGTACATGGATCTTCACGTGGACATTGATGATGATGATGACAAAGACGGTACGTGTTGGGAGTATAATCTCGCGAAATATTACTGACAGATTCCTAGATGACAGCCTGAATGTTCCTTCGCAACGAAAACCCTTGACTGGCCACCTCTCGATACGGATACAAGCCGTGGCGGATGTCGATCACGCAGCTACTGGAAGATTCAGCCGTGGACCGGATACCTTCGTTATAATCAAGGTGGAAGACGTGTTCAAGGGCCGCACAAAGCCAACCAAGACTGATAAATGGCTGGATGAAATTCACGAAATTGATATTGACAAGGCCAATGAGATAGAACTGACAGTCTATGATCGTACAGGCGACCATCCCATGCCCATTGGTATGCTTTGGATTCGGATTTCTGACATTGCGGAAGAGATGCGTCGGAAACGTATCGAGACTGAGTTCAACAGCTCTGGATGGATGACGGCAGACAGAATGCCAGATGGTGGCATACGTCCGGACCTGCAATTTCAACCACCACCAGGCCAGCAAGGAGCAGGAGCTGGTGGCCATGGGGGAGCTGGCGGGCAAGGGGGCGCCCCAGGTGGGGGCGCGCCTGTCCCTCAGACTGGACCAATTTTCATCGAGTCTTGGTTTTCCCTGGAGCCCGTTGGGAGAATCCACATGACCATGAGCTTTGTGAAGCAGAACAAAGAAAAGCGCAACTACGATCTCGGACTTGGTCGCAAAGGTGCCGTTCGTCAAAAGAAGGACGAAGTTCATGAACAGTATGGCCATAAGTTTGTCCAGCAGCAGTTTTACAACGTCATGCGATGCGCACTCTGTGGCGACTTTCTCAAGTACGCGGCTGGTATGCAGTGTGCCGACTGTAAATTCACGTGCCACAAGAAGTGCTACTCGAAGGTCGTCACGAAGTGTATTACACAATCCAACGCTGAGACGGATCCCGACGAGGCGAAGATCAATCACCGTATCCCTCACAGATGGGGTGACTTTTTCAATTCTGGTGCCAATTGGTGCTGCCATTGCGGTTACATGCTACCGCTGGGACGGAAGCAAGCTCGAAAGTGCTCAGGTAAGTCTATAGCTCAAATTTATTCCTATTGTGTCAAGATGCTGACACGTTTTTTCAGAATGCTCGCTCACTTGTCACGCACAATGTACACACTTTGTGCCCGACTTCTGTGGCATGTCCATGGAGAAGGCCAATCTCATCCTCACTGAAATCATGAGGACTAAGAGTCGACAAGGAGGAACTTCAGTCTCGTCAATGAGTTCTCGAACATTGCGCCCATCCACTGCCACTGGAAGACCGACACCACCATCATCACAAGGTAGCTATGTACAGCCTCCAGGACAAGAACACCCGCAATTGGATCAGAGGTATTCTTATGGCCGAGATGACCGACAGCAACAGCAGCCACCTCAAGGGACAACTCCTGGGGCTTCGGTGGACGCGGCACGAACATCCTACTCAGCTGGCGGTCCGACTTCACCCACATCAGGCAGACCTGCTCCCGGGCCGAGAGCGGGCTCTTCCCACGCTGCTGCTGCTGCATCAGCAGCGCTGGCCGGGAAAACCGCATCGCCAGGGAAAGCACCAGGACCTGGCGGCTATACGAGAGCCTCTACCGACTATCCTCCATCAAACCAAAGAACTTCTGCCGGATATGGTGATCCTTATCCAGAACGTGGATCTAGTTATCGAGAAGAAGCCTCTAAGCCACCAGCTCCACCCTCGAAAGCGGCATATAATCCTGCTGATTATGCCCAAGTAAGCGGCTATCCAGTACAGCCTTATGGACAACCAGCTCAGCCATCATATGCCAAGCCACCGCAACAGCAACAACAGTCGCCCTACGGACAACCAATTCCACAAATCAACCAGCCTTCCCAAGCTTCGGAGCCGCCAGCTCAACAAGCTGTCGTGCCAGCACCCTCGCAGGCAAAGGTTACACCTCCAGCCAACACTCAAGGCACTGGACGACGAATCGGTCTTGATCACTTCAACTTCCTTGCCGTTCTTGGAAAGGGTAACTTTGGTAAAGTCATGCTTGCGGAGACGAAGGCAACGAAGAAGCTATATGCCATCAAGGTCCTCAAGAAAGAGTTCATCATCGAAAACGATGAAGTCGAGAGTACACGTTCCGAGAAGCGAGTGTTCTTGGTCGCCAACAAAGAACGCCATCCGTTCCTGCTCAATCTCCACGCCTGCTTCCAGACCGAGACTCGCATATACTTCGTTATGGAATACATCAGTGGTGGCGATCTCATGTTGCACATCCAAAGAGGACAATTTGGCACCAAGCGAGCTCAATTTTACGCGGCTGAAGTCTGCCTGGCTTTGAAATATTTCCACGAGAATGGTGTCATTTATCGCGATCTCAAGCTTGATAACATCCTGTTGACTTTGGATGGTCATATCAAGATTGCCGATTACGGTCTTTGCAAGGAAGACATGTGGTATGGCTCGACAACCAGCACATTCTGCGGTACGCCCGAGTTCATGGCACCTGAGGTGAGCTTTCTCCAGCGAATGACATGTTGCTGACTTACTAACATGGTGATAGATTTTATTGGACAAAAAATATGGTCGTGCCGTCGATTGGTGGGCCTTTGGAGTTCTTATCTACCAGATGCTCCTACAACAATCTCCTTTCCGCGGTGAAGATGAAGACGAAATTTACGACGCCATTCTCGCCGACGAGCCACTTTACCCAATTCATATGCCTCGCGACTCCGTCTCCATCCTTCAGAAATTGCTCACTCGCGAGCCCGACCAACGATTAGGCAGTGGCCCAACTGACGCCCAGGAGATCATGAGCCAGCCCTTCTTCAGAAACATCAACTGGGACGATGTGTACCATAAACGACTTCCATCTCCTTACCTACCTCAAATCACATCTGCCACCGACACAAGCAATTTTGATTCCGAGTTCACCGTAAGTCTAAGCTACGCTACAAAATTTGTTTTGGACAGCTGCTAACCTTATCACAGAGCGTGACACCTGTTCTAACGCCAGTGCAAAGCGTGTTGTCTCAAGCTATGCAAGAAGAATTCCGCGGCTTTTCTTACTCTGCCGACTTTGTATGAACGTGCTTTTCGCTTGGGTAATCGCCAAGACAGAGGAGACGTTGTTATCAGCTGTTTGGAGTATTCTTCGATATTCCCCCGTGGTTCTGTTATGGGTGTTTGGAGGCTTTTCTGGTGACACTCTCGATTGGTTGGGCATATTGTCTTGAAGTTGGTTGCACAAAGTACACAGGAGGGAGGATATGACGAGCTTATCAAAAAACGGAGTATCGATGATGGGTGATGATGCATCTTTGACACGTGGGGATGAAGCTGATGATGTTGATGTTCGTGACTGAGAAGGCATAGGATTAGGAGTCGGTGCCTGTGTCTGTGTGAGATAATGAAGAAATGGTCTTTTGATAGGTTTGGGGATTATAGTTTAGACCGACGCTGTTGGTGGTTACCTTTTTAGGTTTTGAACAAGGGTTTCGGTTTTTGTTACCTTTCCATCATCTGTTGTTTGTCATCTGGATTGAAGTCCTAACTGAAACTAAGTTGATGCGAGATCATACACAAGTCACATGCTTGTCACGTTACTATGTCCACCTGCCTTGAACCCGATCCAGTCATCTCCAACCATCAACCTTTTTTCCGATTCCATCACTATCGCTTCGCAAACATCACTTCTCTCATGCCGTGGGACGGCGTCCTTCACCTTGGTTATACGATTACTACCTACTCATATACTACCCATCGGAGCTTTGCTTCCTTGTGCTCCGACGCGTCTCTCTCAATGACACTTCAATTTATCGATACTATCGACATGGAGTCTACTGGCATTATCCGTTGTACACGCGAATGAGGACGATTTATTTAGTTTTGTAGTCGGGAGTCTTTTCGCTTAGTTGTCGGAATGATCTGTACCAATTTCAAGCGACTTCTTAGGAGTTTTTTCCTTTGTGGACATGTGGATGGGCGTTGCGATACTGCAGCGAAAGAGTTACGGGAGCGAAATACGCTCACTTATTGCACTTTTTGATGTTTCGATACTTTTTGTGGTGGATTGGAAGGAAAGACTGGAAAGGTATTGGTTGCGATTTTACCGATGATCTGCTCTATTTGAGAACGAGTTTAATTTGAAACTGATACTAGCTACATTATCTAGAATTTCTCTTTCGCATTCACGCATTCACGCATCGCTTTTTGTATTATTAATCCGTCATTACTCTTGTATATGTCTGCTAATACATAATATCATTAGAAGATGGGTCGCCTGAGGACAAAGAGGAAAATCTTGACAAGACAGAATGTTTGCACTCTTCGTTGTTGGGCTGCTTCTGCAGTTATTGGTTTCTGCTACGGTCGCAAGTGGGAACCTTGGTATTCACTTTGAAGATGGGAATCAAGAGGCGCCGCTTTTGAAGTTGGATTATGCCACTTATCGAGCGACCTATAACGAGACTTACGATGTAAGTACTAGTGACCCACTTTCCCCCATTCCATGAGCGATCAAAAAGAAAAATGACTGATGACGCGCAGACCTACGTGTTCAAGAATGTGCGATTTGCAGCACCACCTCTAGGACAGTTGCGCTGGGCTAAACCAGCTCCCCCGTTGAAAACAGATGCCGTTCAAGATGGTAAGGAGGGGAGATCGTGTACGCAATCGAGTTCGCGGGTGATTCCTGGTGCGGGGGCTTCTGCGAATCCTCCTGGTGAGGACTGTTTGTTTTTGGATGTGACGGTGCCTGGGAAGGCCATTAAGACAGCTGGTGCTAAATTGCCGGTTATGGGTGAGGAGATTGAACAGATTCGTCCGATGAGCGGTTTGAGCTGATGTACGAGCAGCGTGGTTTTATGGTGGCGCGTATGTTATGGGATCGAAGGAGCAGAGGTAGGCGATGTCCTTGATTGTGCTGGTGCTTTGTACTGAGAGTATCAGGGGAGGCGCAGATGCTATGATCAAAGCTTCTGGAGGCAATTTAGTTTGGGTCGCTGGTAATTATCGCCTCGGGGCGTATGGATTCCTGACTGGAACGACTGTGGAGAAGGAGGGTGTTCCGAATGCTGGATTTTGGGATCAAAGAGCTGTTCTTGAGTGGATTCAGAAGTACATCACTCTGGTCGGTGGTGAGTGTGCAAATTCCAATCGTCTCCCATTGATGGCTGATTGATTGTCGCAGGCGATCCGAAGACCGTTACAGCCATGGGCATTTCTGCAGGAGCAGGGTCGATATTGCATCACTTGATCCTCGAAGGTGGCAAGATGGATCCTTTGTTCACCAGAGCTATCCTTCAGAGTCCTGGATATACGAATCTAATGGACCGTGCTGGCCAGCTTGAGAATAACTACAAGCGATTCGAAGATTTTGCTGGCTGCAAAGGTAAAGGACTCGCTTGTCTTCGAGCTCTGAATGAGTCAAGCCTCAAGGACGCTTCCAACAGTGCAAATGGTGGACAGAGACAGGGCTCCTTTGCTTTCAACCCTGCTCCTGATGGCAAATTCATCGTCAAAACACCAACCCTGGAGTTCGCCGCAGGTATGTACGAAATTGGAAAAATTAAGAGAACCAAAGCTGACGACTATGTATCAGGAAACTACTTCAAAGGCATTGAATCTATCATTTCCTCCTACGTAACCAACGAAGGCGGTGGTTTCGCAGATAGCTCCATAACAGATGACGAGAAATTCGACCAACTCATCCTCTCCACCTACGGCAACTCAAACGAAACAGCATGGATCAAAGACCAAGCGAAGAAATTATGGCCACCCATCTCCGCTCCCGGATCGCCCTACAAAACCGAACGCGAACGTCTCGGTCGTCACGTCTCAGAGGGATCCTTCACCTGTCACAACCGTCTAATCGCGGATGCCTACCCCGGGAAAGTATGGACAGTCCATTACGCCGTCCCACCAGCAGGTCACGGCTCCGACCAAGTCGCCACATTCTTCAATCCCGCGAATCCCCAGTACGCATCCATGACTGCGTCCGAACGCGAGGGAAGAGCCGCTTTCCAGAGCTATCTCACTTCTTTTGCGCGGTCGGGGGATCCGAATAAATTCCGGAATGAGGGGGTTACTGTTGAGTGGCCGGTGACTAAGGGGTTGGAAGGTGTGACGTTGAAGGATACGCTTCGGGTTGACAGTTTGAAGGGGAGGGAGGGTTTTAGACTTGTTGATGATGATGAGTTGCAGGCTAAGGAACGGTGTAAATTTTGGAGTGATGTGCAGGTTTCTGTTGCGAAGAGTTTGGGGGTGAAGAGTTGATTCTTCGTGGGATCTGGGTGATTTGTTGGAGCTTTTTTCTTCTTTTCTTTTTTTGAAGGTCTGTGTTTTGTTGGGGAGGTTGGGTTCAGTCGAGGTCTTTCATGTTGATGGGTATCTATAAGCTCTGCCGATCTAAACTCTTTTACTTTCCCCACCGGACATCCGTTTCTCTACTATTTGTTTAACAGTTCAGCACGTTCAAGCCGTGATCGGGATCGGGATCGACCATGTTCTATCAAAGACGTAAACCGACCTCGTCAGAAAGTTATTAGTATCCTTCTCAGATGAAGAGATAATAATCAACGGCTATACCATATATATCACGGCTTAAAGTAGGCTACAAAATCAACCATTTCTAATATCAAGACTTGGTCTCTTTCGAGTTTCTTAATAGTCTCTAAATAATAGCGACGTTAGTAGGCTAACTTTATCCTATACCCGTTATCCAGGCTCTATATTTACTTGGATTGTAGTAAGGTCTATGTAGTATAAAGTTAATTAGGACGATTCGTCTAAAAATAAGGGAAAAGTTAGGTTTCAGTATTATAGCGGGCTATAGAGTTTCTTAGAGATAGAGCTTTAGGGCAATTCTTAAAAGGATATATTATTATAATAGACGAGTCTAAAGACCTCGTAGGGTACAAAATTGGCTTGCTTATAGAAATAATCGAAGGATAACGATCTGTAAGCCTCGGTCGAGATCTAAGGATATAAACTGATCGGCTAGGCTAGAGAATTTGAGATAGTATATAATTATTCTCGAGGCGTGTGTCTCAAATCTACGATCGCGAAACGTCTAGGAAGGAAAACAACGAGATCGGGAGAAATCGAAAGACTACTTCTCGCCATTTCGTGGACTTGAGAAAGTCTCCTAGGGTACTTGAAGTAGATATTGGCAACGTCCCGAGACTCGACATTTAGGAGACTTCGTTTTGAAGATAGGATATCGAAGATGAGAAGCAAGGAGATTTGAGGTCTAATCTAGGGACCGGATAGATATTTATCCGAGCTGGAGGATTCCTAATTCTTACTCCAAAGTCCAAAGTCAACAATACCTTATTTGCCCTCCGATACCCCTCGATAGTATAGACGCTTTTCGAAAATCATCTGTGGTCGTTGGAGAGCACTCGATTGTGATGTTCATATCATTCAGTCTCTAGGATATGGACCAGGATTTCTTGTACCTCGCTCGCCACAGTTGAGAGCTTGAGCGTTTGATTGTTCCTAAATAAAGAAAATTCAGGAACATTCAGAGACTTTGTCGAGAATACAGCCTGTTATGTGAGAATCTTACCCAAGGCTGAGAGCCCGAGCTTCAAGTCAAGGCTGCGAGGCCGTGTCGTCGGACTTTGCGGTAACAAAGGAGTTCTAACTCGAGGGCGTATATCAATGCTCAACACCGGCATCATATCGCCTCAGCCATCAGACTGTCACGCCAATGTTCAAGTATGAGTCAAGGCTGAGGGCCTGCTCTAGCCTTGTTCCGACACCTGTACCTATAAAAATTCCACGCACGGACGATCGACTGTTCCGCAGATGCCCAAAACAGTTCACCTCTTTGCATCCCACCACTGACCGCAGACACCCTCTTTCAGTGCTGTACCCTGAGCGTAGCTATAAGAGCAGAAGAATACGCAATTGTGCTCCTGAATCCATCAGACTGCACACTCGCTACCTCTCACGTCTATACAGCACAAACAGTAGCACTGCATCAAACTCACCCACACAAGGCCTCTCCACGGAGCTCACCTCGCCCACCATGGCGCAACGCGACCAAGCACCTTACAAGGCCCAGGATGTTGGCCAGGTCTCTGCTGTGCTCGAGAAAATGACGGCCCATCTCAAAAAAACAAAGGGCAAGGGCACTTTCTCGTGCAAGAAGACGACCTTTACTCTCCCAAGCGGCCAGACTGTAGACTCGTGGAAAATGCAGGACTGGGATTACAAGTTGCCTGACCTTCCAACATATGCCCGAGGATTGTTCACCACCACCAACTCAAGAGGCCAGCCCGAGATTGTAGTCCGTGGCTACGACAAATTCTTCAACCACGGCGAAGTAACGAAGACTGAGTGGGATGTTGTCCAAAAGAACACACAAGGACCATACGAGCTCAGCATAAAGGAGAATGGCTGTATTATCTTCATTGCTGGCATGGAAGATGGTTCCCTCATTGTCTGCAGTAAGCACTCCACAGGCGGTCGAGCTGATGCCGAGCTCAGCCATGCCGTCCAAGGAGAGAGGTGGGTCGAAAAACATTTGGCATCTGTTGGCAAGACAAAGGCAGATCTGGCGCGTCAATTGAGGGCAATGAATGCTACGGCTGTTGCTGAACTCTGCGACGACGCCTTTGAAGAACATGTTCTTGCATATAACCCTGATCAAGCAGGTCTCTATCTACACGGCATAAACCTCAACCTCCCCGAGTTTGCTACATATCCCGGACACCTAGTTGATCGATTCGCCGATGAGTGGGGCTTCAAGAAGACAAAATACATCATCATGGAAGATGACGTGAACCAGGTCAAGACGTTCTTGGACCAAGTGGCAGAGACTGGCGCATACGATGGACGCGAGACCGAGGGCTTCGTCATTCGTTGTCGTGCCCGGGAACATCGAGATGGTCCCTTGGTGGACTGGTTCTTCAAGTACAAGTTCGATGAACCATACCTGATGTACCGTCAATGGCGCGAGTGCACCAAGGCTGTTATTGCGGGACACACGCCAAAGATACGAAAACACAAGAAGATCACGGAAGAGTACCTGCTATACGCTCGTCGGCGTCTGGCGCAAGATCACAACCTTGGCAAGCTGTATAATGCGAATCATGGCATCATTGCTCTGCGAGATGATTTCCTTGCCTCGCGTGGCCTTACTGGTGCTGGTATCATCCGAGAGGAGCTTGAAAATGGCGACGAGGATCAATTTGTGACCAAGGATGTCTTCCTCGTCCCCATCGCCACCATCGGATGCGGCAAGACTACGATTAACAAAGCTCTCTGTCATCTATTTGGATGGGGTCAATATCAGAATGATGACATTCAAGGACCAAAGGCCCGAGCGAATCGCTACGTGCAGGCATTGCTCAATGAATGTGCGCTCCATCCAGTTGTCTTTGCTGACCGGAACAATCATCAGCGACGTGAGCGCGACCAGCTGATCAAGGATTTGTCGAATGTCGTCCCTAAAGCCACATTCGTAGCGTTGCACTACGAACATGAGCCTGCAAGACTGAATCATATTCGAATGGGTCTACGTCAGCGTGTGCTCAGTCGTGGTGACAATCATCAAACCATTCAAGCTGGCACAGATTCTCAAGAGAAGATCATCAGCATCATGGATGGTTTCATAGAACGGTTCCAGCCTTGCGACACCTCAAACCGACCAGACAGCCAATTCGACCTCGTCATTGGACTAGATCCACTCGCTTCTTCCCGTGAGAATCTCGAGACCGTCATCTCCAGACTTGAAGCAGAATACCCAAAGCTGTTCGGCGAGATGCCCACAGCTGCCGATCTTGACCGGGCTATCGAAGTGGCTCTCGATAACAAGGCCACTGTCAAGCACGATCTCAGTGGCATGTTTGGTAAGCGCAAGGTGGCTGATCGCACAAGTGGAAATGCTGGTGCTCATAATGGCATGGACAAACAGCCTAGGATTGAGCGGGGACAGCCGTCCATTGCGAAACCTATCAAGGATCCCAAGCTCGAATTTTTTGCCGTCCGTCTACCTGCTCATCGCGTCAATGCCATTCTGGAGGCTGTATTTCGCGACAAGGACGCTGCCACCGCGAGTATGTATCGAAAGCTGTGTCAAGTTCGTCGTGTACAGCCCGAGTTCCACGTCACTCTTATCCACAAAGCCTCAGCTTCCCAGAATGCACAGTACTGGGAGCAATTGTCTCAAATGCATCAGCAAACCTTTACACCCGTCTGGGCGACAGCCAAAGCCAGCGGAGCATCGCCGCCAGAGCCCGAGCTTGGAATATGCCAAGTTCAGCTTGAGCGCCTCGTCTGGGATACGCGCATCATGTGTTTCGTAGTTCGACTGGTCAGTGGATCCTCTGAGTCTAGCCAAAAATTCGAGACAGTCAATAAGATGGCCCACGTGACGGTTGGCACTTCCAGCCCAGCCGTCAAGCCTAAGGAGAGCAACGATCTTCTTGCTCGATGGTTGGAGAATGGTAGTGGCGGAGAGACTGGTATATGGGAGGAGAAGATTGCAGGGAACGTGGTGTTGGAGGGCAGTGTTAGAGGCGTGCTTTCGAAATTTTGAATGGGAAATGGATGGATAGAGACGGCTATGAAGGAATGAATGCATTATGATACCACGGTGTATGGAATGGCGTTGCGAACTCATTCCCCTCAATAGTGAGGTGGCGACAGAGGGTTGAACATACTTATGTTTTGTAGCGTCAAAGCTCTAGAGCCCCTCTCAAAATCAAAACTGCTGTTCTCAAATCAAATACACCCTCTCGTTCTATCAAATCAAACTGTTCTTCCCATGTGTTCAAGTTGTTGGACTTTGTGAAACAAGTAACGTGATATGGTGGCATTCTGCAAGAATAAGTGGGTCGACGCGTTCTCCCGCCGCGACGCGACTTCGATTTCGCCACTTCCATCCAATCTTTCCCGTCCTTTCTCCCTCATCAACAACGTTCATCTCTCGGTTGACCGCAACTCACAATTCAGACTTGCCGAACCACGACCCAAGATTCACGATATCCGCGACTCGCAATCATGAGCGCAGAAGACGAACAATCGCAATCGGGGTATGAAGATGGTTCTGGGGGTCCTGGGGCGCCTACTACGTTGACGGCGCTGGAGGTATGTCGTCTTCTCGCGACTCTTAGCATTGGGCTGTGATATGCTTTGAGAGGATGTAGCAAGTGCTAATTATTATGGGGTTAGGGTGTCAATGGGCTTACCGCAAGGGATATTAAGATTATTATGGAGGCGGGGTATAATACTGTTGAGAGTGTTGCTTATACGTGAGTTTCCTGTTTTTTGGTTTATGGATTCTGAGATGGCTGAGCTCTCTGTAACCGCTGGGATCGCTGAGCGGTGGGAGCGCTTTGCAATCTGTACTCGCTGGGCTGACGAAGTTATGATATTGGTGGTTAACGTTTTTGCAGGCCGCGAAGAACTCTGGAACAGATCAAGGGCGTCTCAGAACAGAAGGCGACAAAAATCCTCATGGAAGCTTCGAAACTCGTACCTATGGGTTTCACAACAGCAACCGAGATGCACCAGCGACGAAGCGAGCTTATTTCGATAACGACGGGATCGAAACAATTGGATACACTGCTTGCTGGAGGTGTGGAGACGGGATCGATCACTGAGATCTTTGGAGAGTTCAGAACGGGCAAGAGTCAGATTTGTCATACATTGGCTGTGACCTGTCAATTGCCGTTCGATATGGGTGGTGGAGAAGGCAAATGTCTCTACATTGATACTGAGGGCACATTCAGGTGAGCACAGCTCCCTTAGCAGGCACAGGACAAGCTAATACTCCCCAAGACCAGTCCGCTGTCTAGCAGTAGCCAATCGCTACGGGCTCTCCGGCGAAGAAGTCCTCGACAACGTCGCCTATGCCCGCGCCTACAATTCCGATCACCAACTTCAACTCCTAAACCAAGCCGCCCAAATGATGACCGAAACCCGCTTCTCTCTCCTAATCGTCGACTCTGCAACCTCCCTCTACCGCACCGACTTCATGGGCCGTGGCGAACTCTCCTCGCGCCAAACACATCTTGCAAAATTCATGCGTACTCTCCAACGTCTCGCTGACGAATTCGGCATCGCCGTCGTTATCACAAATCAGGTCGTTGCGCAGGTTGATGGTGGACCTAGTGCTATGTTCAACCCAGACCCGAAGAAACCAATAGGGGGCAATATTATTGCGCATGCTTCGACTACGAGGTTGTCACTGAAGAAAGGTAGAGGGGAGACGCGGATCTGTAAGATTTATGACAGTCCTTGTTTGCCGGAGAGTGATTGCCTGTTTGCGATCAACGAGGATGGGATTGGGGATCCTTCGCCGAAGGATTTGGAGAGGGAGAAGGATTAGTCTGAAACGGAGATAAATGACGCGGTGTCTCATGTTGTTATTGAGGTCTGAGGGGAGGACATACCTGGCGTTATGGCGTTGGCTTTGTTTGCGGGTGAGCGGTATGTTGTGATTTCTATCAGCGAGCGAAATAGTTGACGATGGTCTTGTATGCTCTGGTTGAAAGGGGCGTTTTAGCGTAAGATCCAACCTCTTTTCTTCAACTGTGACTGCGAGATTCAAGCTGGTTTATCTTAATGCCATTCATATTCCCCCCATCTCAGTCCGCTGATCAAGTCTATCGACTCACATCCCACAACTTCACTTGCTAGCTACAAAAGACATGGTAACTGTCAAGGTAAAGTGTTTAATGAGATGCTGACTAGACCTACGCATAATTGTCTAATTCCATAGCCGTTCACTCTTGCTTGTTTTCTTACTTTCTTATGATTACTTTCCGTTTGTGGACCACTTCAGTTCGTGGACGTTGTCCAGGTTGTATAATTACTCCTTGACTCTTCGTCTAGAGTGTAAAGGTTGAGCGAAGGGCTTGGAACCTTCATCGTCTGTCATGCGGAGTACCAATTTCCCCCGAACATTAACTTTACAAATACTTCATCTCGAATTTGGAATGGACCCCTTACACATGTCCATTGTGCTCCCGTCTTCCTACCTACCTAGCATTCAAAGAACAGGGTTCTTGAAGGTCTCTATCATGAAATCGACAAGCGGCACATCTCACACCCGGCTGCGTAAATTGCCTTTTCCCCTTCTTCGAATAAGTCCAACACTGACGATTTTGTCGCTGACAATTGTTGCATCGATCTTTACCAATTAGCTCCTCGCCGAGTTCCGTCTCCATGATTCTGGCAATGTGACTCATGTATCGTTGTCTTTCCATGGAGAGCTGACGGAGTTCGGATTGAGATTTGCTCCACCATTGTCCCTTCACGGCTGAGATGTAGAGATCGCTGGTCTTTTTGTCGGACCATTTCCAAGGTATGCGTGGTTGTCTATGTGGGTGGGTATCTTCTCCATCGTCGTAGAATTTTGCTGCGTGATTGAGCTTTCTGCCATTCTGCTGGAGTTGCATGGTCGAGGTCTTTAGATGGGTCTGGGATCTGCTGGGTAGACGCCTTTCATGCTCCGTGTCTTGGTCGAGCTCTTCGAAGGCAGACGATTGAAGGGATGAGCTGCGACGACGTTTCTTTCCATGCTTCATGGGCTCTGGCTTTCTCGAATTGAGCTTGATTTTGTCGTCTTCGCGTTTGGTATCATCATGAGTGAGCACAGAGGTGGTAGTGTCATCGTCATGGTCGCTGTCACTTTCCATGCTAATCACGACAGCTTTCTTTGCAGGTGATGTAGCAGTGGAATAAGGAGCCTCTGACTTGAAGCCAGTAACGGCGACCATCAAGTCGTCCATATTTGAGCGCTGTGAGTTTATTAGCTTTGCCATGCGTGTGCGATTGACCTTCAATCACCTGTGATAATTGTGGCGCCTTGAAGAGTGCTTGTCGCAGTGCCGAAATCCTGTGATGTGAAGAAGGAGAAGAAGGTGGAGGGAGATTGATGTTTTGTTTCCTTAACGGACCGACCAGGGATCTAGAAAGCGTGGAGGGGCTGTGTTCGTACAATTGTTTAGAATAAAAGAGTGTGTTTGCTTAAGCTCATATTCCGCTTATAATAAATAATAAATGGTATTATAGTTAAGGCTATTATAAGCGGAAAGCTATAATAAGATTAAAGCTATAACGGCCCTATATTAATATTAAAGTCGTGACTATATAGTTTTACCTTACCTATTATATCTTATAATATATAGTTATTGCGTAGTACTATATTAAAAGCTATTGTTATATTACTATTATTATAGCGCTATATTAAGTAAGAAATAGTATCTATATAAGTACTATCGCTTGCGCTTTACGGTATTAAATAGGCTATAGATTATAGTATAGTATACTCTATAAATCATTTTACCTAGTAATTATAATTAAATTAAGAATACTAGGTATTTAGCTTACTACTATAATACTATTCTAGGTTTCTATCTATCCCGTCCCCTACTACGCTTACCTCCTATATATCTATACTTAAAGCTATTATAATAAACGCTAAATCTATAAGTACTCTGTCAAATCTATACTCTCTTTTTCTAGCGTACCTCTATACTACTCTAGATTAATAGGAATAATATAAAATATCCTAGTCCTAATAGTAGAAAGACCTATAATTATAGTAGTATTATCTAGCCAAATAATAAGTCGTATATATCTAGTTCTAAGAACGGGATTAGTACTTCTAGTATTGCTTATAGTAATATAAGTATACTTAAGAAAGACGCGCCGCTTCTTATTAAACTTATAGATATAAATATAGTCGATCTGTACTACTCTATTACGTACCTATATAAAGTCCTCTATCTTAAAAGTAAAGCGTCGTTCCTCTATACTAGAAAGGATTATTATATTAGATTATAGGTATAGTAAAAAATAAAGGATACTAGACTTACGGAGGTATAAATAAGATTTTGTTTACCTAAGTAAATACGCTATTTAGGAATTAGACTATATATAGTATCTAGTATTCCTAGGAGTATACTTCTTATAGTAATTTAGTAAATAATATATCTATATAAGAGGTACGGGTTGGTAGAGAAAGAGTCTTTCTATAGTAGTTAGCTAGGATCTTACCTATACCCTTTAGAGATTAGTATTAATTATCTAGAAATAAGTCTTCTATCTTATTAAACTCGTCGAGTTCCTACTTAGGTCTTAGGCGCTCTAATTACGGTAGGATTATAGTAAATAGGCTAGGATACTAGAGTTAGGCTTCCTAAAGAATTAAAGTAATACGACTACCTATAGACGTATCTATAAATACGTTTTATAGGATAAAGTGAAGCGTCTAGTAAACGTTTTCCTATTTTAATAGCTCCTTCTTAACATAGTAATAGTTAGTAAGGTAGACTAAAAGCTTAAAAAGATAATACTTATCCTCTCCAATTAGAATATTAATAGTATAAGATAGACCGTACTCTTTAAAAGTAAGAGGGTAGTAGATACTAATATATATATTTAGTAGCTTTATCTCTCTTAGATATATTAAGGCCTTATCTACGGTTAACCTCTTAGTAATAGAAGGCTACTAGGTATTATCTTCTTTACCTATATATTTGGATAGCTTACCTACAACCTCGAGGTCGTAATCGCCAACTTATTAGAATATTTATCCGGCTTAGAAATTAAATAAAAGAATAGAGATTTCACGTTATTTACGACGGGGGTTCTTCTTAATTATCTTAGTAGAAGTATCCTAAAGTAATACTTAGAACTTAAAACAAAATTTAGTAATAATCTTCTATAGATTTTGTCGATCTCTATTATTAACTTACTCGCTTATAAGAATATAACTACTTATTATAGTAGATACGAAGCATTTAATAATAATATTCTATAGTAGCTATCTAGTATTGCATTTCTTCTGCAATATACTATAGAGATATAGATTTATATATACTTTACGCCGCTAGAGTCGAAGGATAACGGGGATAACTAAGTACTAACGAGTATACTCTAATAGAGTATAGCTCTTAAAGTAATAAAGTAGGCCTTAGACTCGCGGCTATCCTAGGGGGAATAGAAAAGTTTAAAGTATTATAGCGTATTCCTTCCTATATCTTAGTAGAAGAATTATATTAAGTAGAAGATTATATATTAAACGAGATAGACCTTAGTACTTAGAATAAGCTAGATTAGGAGGCCGAGAAATAAGATAGTCGAGCGTAAGAGAGATTAAGAATAAAGGCGGCTCTTTAATATTAAGACTATTCTACTATACGAACTTCGCTTTTACTATAGTAGTTGATAATAATAACATTTTATAGCGTAGAGAAATCGTCTAGAAGTAATACCGACTATAGTTAAACGTATTATAATTTAGATCGCTACGGTCTATAGAAGTAATCTAATAGAAGCAGTATCTAAGATTAGTACGTTGAGTCTTTATACCTAAATTCTACTACTATTAAGGTAGATCCCTAATATATACTTATATTACTATATAGAGTAAGACTTTCTTATACTTAATCTTAGTAACTAGTCTTCTATCTAGTATAGCAAGTTATAACTTTATAATACTAGCGACGTCTATAAAATTACTACTATAGGGCCCTAGTATTAATAGAAAGATATTCGGGCGCCGGTTTCTCTTACTTATAGAGATATTAGCGGGGATAAAGTATATACCTATAATAGATTGGTATGAATTTTGGTAGAGACTAAAGCCGTCGATAAATATAAGGAGCTAGAGTAAGAGTATCCTTTAATTAGAGATTACTATATTAAAGGACTTAAGATAGCTTCTACTAAATTCTTTTAGCTTAAGTTCGCCTCGAATTAGATATATCTTATAGATTAGAAAAATAATCTTATCTATTAAATCGTATATACTACAAATAAGAATTATTCCTTTAGGGCTATTAATAGTAGGATAGGTCTCCTTAGTAAGATACTCGTTACTAAAGTAATAATCGAGTATAAACTCTGTCTTACAGTTACTAATATAACTTTCTAAAATAAGTATAATCTCGTTCTAAGAAAGTAATACCTTATTCCAAGCTAATAGAATAGCTAAGCCTTCTACTACTTAAAGAAAAATAGCTTCTTAAGGAAGATAGAGCGTCTAGACCTTAATAACCTTATTCTCTTTTATAAGACTACCCGATCTTATATTCTTACTAGCTTCGAGGACTCTTCTAGTATAAGGAAAACGAGAAGCTCCTAAGGAATATATATTATAAGAGGGATTAGAGTATAGGAAAGAAATAAAGTCTAAAGGAAAGATTAGTTTACTATTAGAGTAATAGGTAAACTCCCCCGAAGTAGATCTAATTAAGGAGTTCTAGACAAGGGAGTACTAGAGCTCTATTAGATTATTATAATACTACGCTATACCAAGATATATATTCTTACATAGATCTAAATTTATTATATACGTAAAGAGGTTAGCGGGGTCAAAGAAGTAGAGATTCTCTATAGATATAATAGTTTTCTTCTTTACCTTAGTAATTTTACGAGTCTCTATTATTTCGTATAATAATTATTTACGGATAAGGTTAATTTTCTGCTTGTATATATTAGTAAGAGGGAGGTATAAGATAGCCTAGCGCCTTAACGTCGAAAGGCCTTTAGGAAGTTATTATATTTCTTTTACTACTTCTAGTAATTATATTATCTCTAGAAGTACTAAATACTTCTCGTATAAGATTCTAGTATCCTAGTACTATAAACCTATTAAGATAAGGAATTTATTAGGCTTCTTCTAGGAAAGTTTATAGTTGACTAGAGTAGACTTATCGTTATTAAATAGATACTCTAGAGGGAGTATTTTATTACAAGCTAAATTATCTTCTTAGGATTTAGAGAGACTATTACTATATATATATTTGGTATCTACGTCTTAAGGTTCTATATCTAGATTTAATATACTATATTCTTTGCCTAAGAAAATTATAGAAGTCTCTCCTCTATCGTCTTTACTGTCCTCTAGGCCGAAAGCTTTAGTAGGTATATTATCAAGAAGGTAATTGCCGTCGAATTAAGGTTTATTATATTTATCTTCCTAGAGAAGCTCTTTTAGACCGCCGTTAACCTATTATATTTCCTACTCCGTAATACTATTCTCGATTGATTCAATGATATTAGTAAGAGAGAGCTATTCTTATATTAGAAAGAATATCCTAGAAAATAACTTTAGCGTAATATACTATACCTCTTAATTATTATTACTTAGGTCGCTAAAGTCCTTAGAAGTAAAGCTAGGCTATTATTATCTTCTAGAAATATAGCAGGAGAAAAGCTTAATTCCTATAATTATCCTTCTTCTATTCTTATTAATGTAGAGAACGGCTACTCCTCGTTATTATCTTCATCTAATAATACCTTCTCTTTAGTATTATCTTTATCTTTGGTTCTCTATCTCTTGCGCGCGGGCTCTAAGCTCTATTACGGGGTAAGGCCTTTCAGATTCTTAGTCGTAAAGCTATAGATCGTATAGAGAGACGTGACTTCTTAGGTAGCATTTCTATGATTATATCGTATATATTAGTATAGGCGGGGTAGTATTAATATAGAGCAGGAATTACTTATAGGCTGCGGATAAATATAGAAGGATTACCGTATATTAGGTAGACGCGGCTTAATATAGCCGCGATATTAACCTTAGCCTTACTAGAGTCGATTCATAGGTTTACCTTATAGAGGAATAAATTTTATAGAATGAGATTGTATTAAAGGGCTATCGAACTATATTATTATCTCTAGATACTATCCTATAGACAACCTATTCTACTCTATTTAGAAGTAGAAGATCTATAAGTAAGCAAATACCTCCCGTCTTCTACTAAGTATCTTTTAGGTAATTATATCTTAACTTGGTATATTGTAGTAGGGATATACTATTATAGGGGTAGTATATAAGGGACGGACTTAGTATCTATCTAATATTCAAGAACTAACTAATAATATATACTTATACTACTTTTATATTATAGTCTTTTAAGTAGTATATCTAAGACCTTTTATCTTATCTTTATCTATATATTTGCTTCTATCTAATCTTACCTCCCCTCTAGCTATTCTATCTGATTATAAGATTCTATTAACGGCGGATAATAATATTCAGTATTCACCTTACCAATACTTTTCTTACTATATTTTTGGTAATATCCGTAGGGAATTTGTACTATATATCAAACCATAGGTTCTTTATCTTAGTTAGTATATATGGCGAGGAGGAATTTACTTTAGTAATGTATTTTCTTTTACTATATTTACTTATTCTTCTAAATACCTTACTAAGAGATATCTATATTACTAATTTATAGATATCTGTATACAACAATAGCGACAATAATAGAACCCGATTATAGGATTAACCTTAGAGACCTAAGATTGGTACTACGACTTTAAACGAGGATACCTAGTCTTCGGAGATAACGAAAACGGACTTTATTTACGGAGCTTATAACGATTAAAAGAGAACCTCGGTATACGAAGCGATCGCGAGTTTATATTGACTATACTAAACAAAGATACCTATATACGGGACAATACTTTGAGTATCTATATACTCCGAAACTAATAATATTAAAAATAGAATAACTTAACGAGTAGCTATATACTTAAGAACTGAAAGAAATTAAAAAAAATAAGTATATATATACCTCTAAACTAATAACAATAGATGAACTAGAATACCAAGGTAGTAAATATATAGTATCTAGCTATCTATAGTATACTATTATTACTATCCTACAAGAACTTCTAATTCTTTAATAACTAATTTCAAGATTACTATAACAATATTATATTACTTATTATAACAATACCTTTAATAACTCTTGCAAAGTAATAGACGAACCAAGCTTATCTAAAGTCTAGATAATACGTAATCCCAACCTTAATATTAGCAAGAGCAATAATAGTGTTGGTATATCTCCACTAGATCCTATCAAGTATATAGGTATAGGTTGACGTTAATAGTAAAACAAGAATAGTAAAGCAAAGAACAAAGAAAGGACTAGTTGTTGGTATAGTATATTCTAATTAATTAATA